>WHNR01000371.1:0-42301 GCA_009859135.1 Formica selysi
CATCCTCCACGTTTAATGAGATTAAATGTGGAAAAAAATCAAAATTGCACAAGAAAACACTTTCTCTGATAAGAACTTTTTCTTAAAGACACTTTATACGCTCGTTCACAAGAAACTGACTGCGCGGCGCGTACCGACAGTATCTACAGTTGACGGTTAAAAACAAGAGTATTAAAACACTTGCGCATCGATAGTAGCATGCGCCGATTTGAAGCTGCAAAAGGCCAACCAAACTATTTCAGAGTTAGTTAGTCATATCGACTCATTCCGTAGAAAATAATATTACTTAAACATCACTTAGAAAAAGATAGCTTTCATTTTTATTCATCTTGCTAGATTCTTTTTGAAGAATACGGCAAAAAGTGTAATTTTAAAAAACATCTTCACATAATTAATTCCTTAATAACCCAATTTGATACGCGATTTAAAGATTTTGAAAAACTTAGAAAGGATTTAATTCTTTTTGAGAACCCTCTTATTGTTCAAATCAAAGAAAAAATATAGAATTTCAGGCAGAACTTTGCGACTTGCAAAATGATCTCTTAAAACGCGGCCAGAAAAAGGTGTAGAATTTTTAAAATGTTGAACTCATCTAATTATCCCGAACTTGTTAAATTTAGTCTTCGAATCTTTTCAATGTTTGGATCCACATATTTGTGCGAATGCTCCTTCTCGAAATTAAAATATATAAAAAACTGACAAACGTTCTTGTTTGAGCGATTTCATCTTTATCTTCGCTAATGCGAATTACTTCTAATATTGACGTAGATATTCCGTCTCTTGTAAATTCATGTAAACTGCCTAGAAAATCGAATTAATATTTTTGCGAATATTCTGTATTTTTCTATTAATTTGTATTATTTTTTTTTTATTAATATATTGTTTTTATTAATATATAATTTTTTTATTAATATATTGTATTAACTTCTATTAAAATTTTCCTTCCCACACGAATCATTATTTGTTGTTGTCCTCTTTAGTGGAATAGGCCTACTGGGAAACCACTTAAAAAAAAACGCATCAACAATAGTATGGGTGATGAGGAAATCTATTGTCTCCTAATTATATTATAAACATAATCTTTTTATATATAATTTTTATAATTTTTAATATATAGTTTTTATATGCAATAAGCGTGTCTTCTTTTAATCTTAATCAAAACGTATTTCAATATATTTATATTTATTTTTATATTTCAATATATATTGTGAAAATAAATAACATAATATAACATAAATTGATATATAACAGTGCGTTAGGAGCTTTAAATAAAACATAAATATTTTTAAATTGTTACAGAACATACGTAATTAATAATAGAATAATAATTATTTTAGTTATTAATACTATAGTAATAATAGTTACTAATAATAGAAATGAAGTTAATAATAGAATAATAATAGTATTAATAATAGAAATAAAGTATTAAATAGAAAATTTTAATGAGCAGTTTTGCTACTAGGGCACTAGGCTATTGCGTTATTACATTTGTGACACACACGTTGCTGAGACTAGTGACGCGCTCCTTAGTTACGGCCGTTCGGCGCGCTGCGTTGCTAAGGAGCGAGCAGTAAGAGGGGGAACCGTAGGCGTGAGTCAAGAAATCCGGCCGAAAGTTGCATCTAAATCCCAGCACTGCTTTATATAATCTAACTGCTGCATTTAAATTAAAGGATTTAATAACATTTATACCTTTGTGGACCGGTATAATGCGTCCACATTTCAAAATAAGCGATACAGTAGCTAAATCGTCGCCAGTTGAAGGAGCGTTTTCTAATTTAAAAAACATAGTTTTCAAAGGTAGGTTACCAATGAGAGTGGATAAATTTGTAATCCAACATCTTAACTATCTCGATGGAAAATTAAAATTAGCATGCGCTGAGCATAATAAAGTTAAGAATATAATCTCAGACTCTGAGACAAGACCACGATCAGATTCCACAGCTTCTGCATCAATCGAAGATAAAACGAAGTTCAACGTATACCGTGTCTAATAAAACATCATTCAGTACAACGACGAAAGATGATACAGTTACAATAAATAATATTACAAAACAACTTTCATTAAATGAAATAGATAAAAATGCATCTAGTCCATCTTGGACTAATAATGAGGTTAATAATGAAATAATTGAAACATTTACATCATTTACTGTTTCTTCATCGCTGCTTGAAAAAAAGACAAAATTGAGCAATAGCACTGTTGCATCTGAACTAGAATTTATTGTACCTTATGCTAAAACCTCCACTCCATTAAAAAAGAGCCACTAAAGAAAAAAAACACATTTCTTGTATCTAACGAAAGTGAAAATGAACTAAATAATAAAGAAAACTGTCGAGAAAAGGATAAAACCGATACCAATAAACGAAAAAGAAAAATTGACACAAATAATGAAAAATACCGAAAGAAACTTAATTATTTAGATGCCTGCACCGATTGGGATTTTTTGCCGAATAGTCCAGCAGTAGGTATACCTCTGATATCTAATGGAAATCTGTGCGAACCAGTGCATTGTGACGGGATCAAAGTTATTGTAAAAGATACTTGTACTTTTGATTCGTTATTACAAGTTATAATGAGTATAATCGCAACAAATCCTTCTTATAAAGAAGCAACCTGTGCAATTGACAGCAAAATTACGAAATTAGCTGAAAGGCTTTTAACGGATGGCAAGGTAACGGCAGCAGCTAGAATTGAGAGAGCTCGAATTTTATGAGATGTTCCAATTTTCCAAAAGTCGCAGTACATACGACAATTAGAAACTGTAAATGCAAACTGCAATGCTGCTCATCTTGTGGAATACATTTTACATCCGAGCTACACAAGATCCCTTCGCTGTGATACTTGTAAAACTACAAGCGAACGCAGTTTTACGTTTTTAAATATCAATATCGATATAATTTTTCAAAACGGTCCAGGCCATATGCAAGATGCAATAAATAGTGCGATTAATACAAATTATATCTGTAAAAATTGTAAAAAGGCTCAAGATTATAACTTGATAATATGGGCCTCATGTTCTTATCGATACGAGCATTTTGACAGATTTAAATTATATTCCATTAAAATCATCAAAATTGCCTTTAGGTTGCATGGAGCTTAACGCAATAAGTAAACGCATTGAAGTTAGGGGCATTTTTTATAATTAATTGGGGCAATCAGATATATTGGACATACTACAACAAATGGGCACTATACAGGGATTGTATACATAGGTTTGAAGTGGTATGAATATGATGATTTATTACGTAAACGAACACCCCTACAATCCACTATCGAAATAATTCCGCATGTTCTTATTTACATCAGACAATAGAGTTAAAAATATATGCAATAATATAATGATAAAAGAAGGCAATGTAAAACAATACAACAAAAAATAAAACTAAATGTTTTAAAAAACCAAAAAAGATTTAATAAATAAAAAAATTTAATAAAAATTAATAAAAATCAGACAATAGAGTTAAAAAATATATGCAATAATATAATGATAAAGAAGGCAATGTAAAACAATACAACAAAAAATAAAACTAAATGTTTTAAAAAACCAAAAAAGATTTAATAAATAAAAAACTTAATAAAAATTAAAAAATAGTTAACAAAAAGATTTTAAAATGTAAAATTTTAAAAAAATTGAAAACTTAAAAAACAAAAATGGAACCAATCCCCACCACGTCCTCGTCGTGGTTCTGGTATCGCTAAGTGTGGGATCAGGATATTATTCGAAATTGTGAACAGAATTATTGGATCGGGTAATAGCAAATCGAAAAAGTAAAAATCTATTTAAGAAAATGTATATTTTTGAAGCTAATGCTTTATTGAAAAATAATGGAAAAAGAAAAAAAATAATAATAACAATAAAATTAATTACAGACGATTGTGCTTATTGATAATATCGCCAACTTTAATGAGCACCATCTTAATAACTTGAAAAATAATTATTTTATAGGAAAAGTAATTAAAATTTCTTATAAAACTACATGGAAATGTCACAAAAATACAATCCGGTCGAAACTATTACTTTTCTTATAAAAATTACAGTTTGGGCACTGTGTTTCAAAAACATGATTATTTGCTTTTAATTGTTAAAATTATTGACATATTTGACACAATTGCAGAACTATTGTAAAACAAATTAGAATTCCGAATAAATAATTCTCATGATCACGTTGCGAAAACATAGTGCATCATATTTTCGAAACATAGATTTTTCAGACAAAATAAATTATTTAAAAAGTATTAACATTTCTAACGATTAAAATATTTGCAAAATGCATTAATACGTTCAGAACTATACGAGAACTGTTTTAGAATAAACAGAGCTCTTGAGAATTGACCAGCTCACCTTTATATTCGCAATAATATGCATTTCTCGGGCGAAATAATTGTTTTAAAAAATTTCTAATTATTTTTAATTATCAGAACTCTTTGGAAAAACAATTCGAGAACTGTTTTAGAATAAACAGAAGTCTGAGAATTGACCAGCTCACCTTTATATTCGCAATAATATGTATATTTCGGGCGAAATAATTGTTTAAAAAATTTCTAATTATTTTAATTATCAGAACTCTTTGGAAAAACAATTTGCATGCCCAATACTATACGGAACTGTTTTAGAATAAACAGAACTCTTGAAAATTGACCAGCTCACCTTTATATTCGAAATAATATGCATTTTCGGGCGAAATAATTGTTTAAAAAATTTCTAATTATTTTAATTATCAGAACTCTTTGGAAACACAATTTGCATGCATAAAACTATACGAGAACTGTTTTAGAATAAACAGAACTCTTGAAAATCGACTAGCTCACCTTTACACTCGAAAAAATATGTTTGTCGGGCGAAATAATTGTTTAAAAAATTTCTAATTATTTTAATTATCAGAGCTCTCTGGAAAAACAATTTGCATGCCTAAAACTATACGAGAACTGTTTTAGAATAAATAGAACTCTTGAAAATCGACTAGCTCACCTTTATACTCGAAAAAATATACGTTTTTCGAACGAAATAATTGTTTAAAAAAATTTCTAATTATTTAATTATCAGAACTCTTTGGAAAAACAATTCGCAAGCCCAATACTATACGAGAACTGTTTAGAATAAACAGAACTCTTGAGAATTGACCAGCTCACTTTTATATTCGCAATAATATGCATTTTCGGACGAAATAATCGTTCAAAAAATTTCTAATTATTTTAATTATCAGAACTCTTTGGAAAAACAATTCGCATGCCCAATACTATACGAGAACTGTTTTAGAATAACAGAACTCTTGAGAATTGACCAGCTCACCTTTATATCGCAATAATATGCATTTTTCGGGCGAAATAACTGTTTAAAAAATTTCTAATTATTTTAATTATCAGAACTCTTTGGAAAGACAATTTGCATGCCTAAACTATACGAGAACTGTTTTTAGAATAATCAGAACTCTTGAAAATCGACTAGCTCACCTTTATACTCGAAAAATATACGTTTTTCGGGCGAAATAATTGTTAAAAAAATTTCTAATTATTTTAATTATCACAACTCCTTGGAAAGACAATTTGCATGCCTAAAACTATACGAGAACTATTTTAGAATAAACAGAACTCTTGAAAATCGACTAGCTCACCTTATACTCGAAAATGTAGAGATGTGATTGTCTTTATTACATTCTAATTAATTTTATTTTTTTTGCTTTTAAAAGGCAGAACTCTTTTTAGAACTCATGTTAAACTATAAATCTGTTCAATTTTGATAAGAAAAATGTCATAGGATAAAGTGAGACACTGCATGAAGTTAGCGTCTCAAATTATCCTGTTGGTTTAATGACCAGAACTATTTGTTTTAAATTATCAAGAACTATAGAACTATTGAAAATAAACCCAGAACTCACAATTATTTATGAATTTCCACAAAATAATACAACTTTACACATACGCCTTACTTTTCTTATGCGAATTGCAATTTGGGCACTGAGTTTTCAAAAATCGATTTTTTGCTTTTAATTGCTAGAACTATTGATATATTTGACACAGAACTTCAGAACTATTGTAAAACAAACTAGAACTCTGAAGAAATAATTGATTTTCATGATTCGGTGCGCTGCGTGAACATAGCGCACCATATCTTCGGGATTCGATTTTTTTATATCTAATCACCAGAACTATTTAAAATTTTTATGTAGAACTCTAGAACTTTTCAAAAGAATGCCAGAACTCTAAAAAAACTTTTAGATTTTTAGATATGGTGTGCCAAGTTCACGGGAATCAATTTTGTTAATGATAAACTGTACAAGTTGGGGTTCTTGTACAGAGGGCAACAAATCACGAGCGCTTTCACAAGCTCGGGCGAATTGGAAAATGGAAATCCTATAACCGTTGAACGGGGGAATATTTGCGACTACGTCTTTTAGTTTTAATGTTGGTATGATTACCGGAGGTTCTTCACGTATTGGGTTATCAGCGCATTCATCGTAGGCGGACGCGGCGCAAGAGGTTTCGTTCATTATCTGCTCTAGATTATTTACCTGCTCTGGTAGTCTACGCAACTGTGATAGTTCTGATTGTATTTTTGAAAGAATGTCGAATAATGAATTTGCGTCAATAAGATCGGCTGGTTTCTCGCGGTCGCCTAAGTCCTTTTGCTTCTTCTCGGTTTCCGAGTCAATGCTTACCGAGCTATGCGATCTTGTATTGTGAGCCATTGCGAATATGTTGTATAATGGATTTCAAAAGTTTATTTTAGCTCCCGTTTCGATCGATTGAATGTACGTATATACGTTAATTGTTATCGAATCATCGTTATCTCGGAAGTCTACTAGCTCGCGATCCGACAGAAATAAGCTATATTTCGCGGTGCACTCTATGCACATAAACCCGAACCGAGCGACGGTTAGGCGTGCCCTACACCGTTCGCAACCGATTCCGGTCGGTGTTCCTCTTACCGTGAGGGTGTGTTTAAATATTTTATGCCAAGCTACTTGTTCGGTTGGAGATTGACTCTGATAGCAATTCCCGCAGAGGGCGGCTGTAGTTATACGATGAATATAGCCGGTACCCCTTTGGCAATGAGATATTTGTTCTACTGAAGGATCTTCCCGTGCAATAATTGGCGTTTCATAACCCCTCGGTATTCTTGGAGTCATGCGTAAAATTCTTTAATAGTACGCGGTAACAATGGAGCGCGCTGAATTAGTAATGCGATGATATGATCATATGAATATTAAGATGTGAATATATGCGCGCAATAGGGTAGGATATATGTAGCCTTACCTTGTGATATAATGCGAACCTGTAATCTTAAATGGTTAGATGCATGTATGGTTTTAAAAAACTTTATATGATAATTAAAGCATATTCATAGTCTTTTAATCTTGCAAATACATAGCATAATACAATAAGGTGAATGCCGTATGGTGGGCATATATAATAATAAAGATTATATAGTGATTAAATAGAAGAGTGAATGTATAATAAAAGTACAATAGAACGTAAATATAAAGATATATGTAACGTGAATAAAATAATAAAATGCGATATATGTATGTAAAATAGTAATAAAATGTTCTTAATTCTTAAGGATATATATATATATTTCTTGCGATATTTTATTCTACGTCCTCTACGTAAAACTCAATTTTAATGACTACACTGTCCCCGTAATACTCTGCTTCTTCCAAATCAGGGTTGTCCTGATATTCGTTAAACTTAGTAAGGCACTCAAAGCATTCTTCCCCGAATTGAAGCTCTGTTAATTTCTCTCGACATTTACGCAATAATAACTAATAAAAACGCCGTCAACAGTCAGGGTATGTTTATGAAGTTTATGCCAGTTTAACTTTTCAGTATGATTCAACTTATCAAAGCACGTCTCGCAAAATGTTGTGTCGCTCCCTTTTCTGTCGCAAACCGTCGTTTTTTGACAAACGTACAACCGTTCTGGCGGAGGGGGAGGAGGCGACACCTCATATATTGGCGTGAGAGGTCTCAAAGCTTTATGGGGACACATCTAATATTGAAACTTTAAGGTTCATTTGAACAGTGTAGTGAAAGGTTTTTATTATAATAAATGAAATATATATAGTATATATATATATATATATATATATATATATATATATATATATATATATATATATATATATACGTTCCGAAGCTGGAATAAAGTGTATGAGATTATGAAGATAAGGTAAAATAAAAAACACTAATTCTACAATACAAAAATAATGACAATAGTATTTCTTTATTCGCTGCTGACGCTAACGCTTTGAATTTGAGTCTGTCGTTCGTAATGTTTACGATGCGGGTCGTTTTTTAGAATATCTGAATATGATGGCGGAGATTGCTCTACCGTGATCGGAATCAACTTATAAACGAAACTTTCTTTCTCATTTGTCTGCTCGTGAACCCGGGTTCTAGAATTGTCTGTAATATCTGACCCGACGGAACGATTCGCTAAGTCTCTAAGTTGCGCTCGTATTAGGCGTCGAAACTGGTATTTCTTTCCCGCACGACGCGTTCTTGGCATGTCTTATTTTCACAATATCCGTCCAACGTTTCGTTCCGAATGTGCGGAATCCTGCGTCACCAAAAGGAACGAACAAGGCGAGAGCGTGCGGCGTTTCCTCACCACTCTTAATGGTCTATTGATTGTGTAGGATTTCGTAGCAACAACGGGCGGCCTATCCGCTCAAAGTCGTCGCTCTCGATTCCGTTCACAAAGAACACACGCAAGTTTTCTGTAACAATTCGACGAATTTTAGAAACACGAAATTTGAATAAGGATTCGATTTTAGTTCCGTGCAGTGATTCTCTGAGGCACTTATTTTGCCCACATAACGAGATTCGTCATCCTATTCCAATTTCAGTGTGCTGAATCTCGCCTCACCAAAGAGGAGGAACAAGAAAGAGCGTGCGGAATCCTGCCTCAGCACTCTCCGTTTATCGTATGTGCACAAAAAAGCTCAAAGCAACGACGAGCGGCCTATCTGCCAAGAGCCGCCGCTCCGAGTTCGCGGCACTTCAAAACTTTCACTTTACTAAAATCAATCACTTCTCTACTGCGTGGCGTGTCTTACTGGCTTTATAAAGATATTTAAACACTGATATCTGTGTACATTCGCAGTTCTCAACGTGCGGAATCCTGCCTCACCGGAGAGAACCACTCCTGCTACAGTGACGAGCGGCGTATATACCAGCTACCGGGACACTGTCACAGAACCAGGTATTGTTCAAGAATTCTTTCGCAGCGATGAGCGAAGTTTATTCGCTCTAACTCGCAGCGTCAGAATGTCACTATGCCGTTTTAATGTTACAATCAAAGCACACGCAGTCGAGAATAATCACTGAATTCTAACAGCGTTAATTGAAATAAAAATCAAACACGAATACAACGTGTAGAAATGAAATGATTAAAGTCTAAATGACGCGTTATTTAGTAATTGAATAAAATTACAACGGCACTGTAATCCGCGAAAGATTCAAAAAAATCTGAAAGATATTAACCGAGACTCAAATTGAACGTTATATCGCGCACAATTCACTTCCTGAAATAAGGTATGATTATTAAAGCAAGAAAATGACAAGTTGGCTTCTGCGATCCCACCGTTGCCACTAAAAATTCAATGTCACGTCTCAGAGTTCGAAGTTAATAAAAAAAAAATTAAAATTCAAAGGTTAATTACTATCTTCAAGTAATTCGTTATAACGTGACTATATTAATTTTAAATTAGTAAAAATTGGATTAATATTATCATATAAGTTCTTTTAATTAATATTAATAATATATTTATTGTAATAAAATAATAAGAGTTAAAATCTTTTCTTTTTCGGTCACCCTGCGTTCACCGGGTCTACCGGGGACCAGAAGACTGATAACTTGTCTTGAATAAAATAGCAGTAGTATATTAACTTACCATTAATGGTTATAAGTACTGGAATAATGCTTAATATGCTGGATTCTCCCTGATGATGGTTCTCCAGGAATAATAACACGTGTGCACTTATGGTAATAGCAGTTGGTAATATGAAGTAGAATAAATTAGCATTAATTATTTAATGATTAAATATTTATTATTGCAGGACGTTAGACTAACGCCTGGTATACTTGTGATACAATGTAGTCTTTAAGACTGTGCAAGATTTGACGACGCGGACGCCGAATTACTAAGCGCGTTAACTATTCGGAATTCAGAGTAACTGCTTTACAGTCGAAAATAGTAGTATATGTTAACAATTCAGAGTTCGGAATAGTAATGTTCGATGCTGAGCTCTCTCTGAGCTCCTCCGGTCTTCAGGTGTTGGTGGAGAGATGCTGCAGTGGGAGCGTCTTGATGTACTTGGTGGGATAGGGCTCTCTATGCTTTTGCATAGAGTCTTCCAATGCTGGTAGGAGATCCATGGGCGTGAATACGGCATGTGGGAAGCGCTGTTGGTAGGGAGTGCTACGTCACTCGGGGCTTCCCTGATGTGCGCCGGGAACTTCCTGGTGTGTGAGAAGGACAGCTATAGCGCCACTGCATGACCACAGTATATACAGTAGCGCAACTCTCCTGATTTTGTGTTGGCCAAAACGGAGTGCGCATGCGCGAAATAAGTAAGTTGGCCAGTAACGCCATCTAAATTTCTCTCTCACATACTCTTCTTTTTCTACTCTTTCGTTCTCTCTCACACTATTTAAATGCCCAATTAAATACCTACTGCCTATCTTATTTGGCGGAATAGATGACATTATATGTTATTTATTGTACGATCGCGCAATTTATCAGAGTTTTTGATACAAAGCGATTACGAAACAATTACAGATATTTAATATAATTATATTTGTAATTATAACTTTATATATATGTTTTCTTGATACTGTCTTTATAATACATTTAACATTTTTTGAATAATATTTTATTTTCTTTTTTTGCTCTCTCTATTATTTCATGTAATATATTTTGCATATAGCATAATTATTTATGTAATGTATTATATATTAACATAATTATATTTATCTTTTCATTATCTTATTTTTTCCCTTTTTAAATATGTTATTAATAATTTATCTGTATATATTATTTATTAAAATTTATTATTTTGGATTATTATTTATTGCTACATATGTATCAATGTGTTAGAGAGAGAAAAACGAGAGTGAGCGAGAGAGAAGTTCAGATGGCCAACTTACTTATTTCGCGCATGCGCACTCCGTTTTGGCCAACACTAACATCAAAGGTGCCGACAGGGAGTTGCGCTACTGTATATACTGTGGCATGACTTCATCGTCTGCATACCTAGTTGGTTGCATCAGCCTCTGCCTGTTGTTCTCCGGGCTTCCTTCTTATCTTATCGGCCGGGCGGATAAAAGTATTGATCGACGGCCGACTTGCATCACCATGCACAGTTTAAGACTCTTATAATACTGCTATGAATAAAATATTATTTCCTTATACTCCTAGCTTCTTACTGCTAAATACAATGTTAATAATAAAAGTCTTATGCTATATAGAATATGTGTGCACGTAGCATAGAATATGCGTACGCGTATAAAGATTCTTAAAGTTAATACTGAATAATAAAAGATATAAAATTCTTAATATTAATAGGTGCATATATAAATGTGTGTGTATTTAAAATTATTAAAGCATGTACCAATTATCCTTCGCAATATCTGTACGGGATATGCATTTATTAATTAATAACGTTACATTTGCATTGTTTGTTGCTTTGCCTTTCCGTATTGCATTCCCTTATTAATTTTAATACTTTAGAAGTTAGTTTCATTTATTCTTAATCTGATTGACTGTGTAGTCTTTATGCAAATATAAGGTTAATTAATTATTACTTATTCTTATAGTTCATATGGTATGGTTATTTCTGCGTCACCCGCTGGCGCGCTTGAGCGTTGGTTATATACGGGGTGATTCGCAAATATGAATACTACATTTAATATTACTCTCTCTATATGAACGGATAATTCTCTTTAAATTTCATACCTTTCACCTCCTATGGGTGCGTTAACAATTAATTTAATGTTTATTTAAAAATTAGACGTGCGGCTAGGACGTCACACCACCCCCCTTAGATTAAATTTCGGGTTAAAAGAATTTTATTACGAAATTTGTTCGTCCAGTCTGGCACGTATGTCCCTAAACGAGTAAACAATCGGTATTGTTGGTGGTTCTGCATTTTCTGCAGGCGCATGTGTATGTGTGTGTGTGTGTGTGTCCCGGTGGATTTTCGGGAATCACATCCGGTTGCGGTTGTGGTCGTGGTCTGTTCGCTAAGTACAGTAGTAAGTGTGTGAAGGAGCTCCAGACGGCTCCAAGTAAATGTAGACTACAGCCATACGCAGCATGTAATGCGTATCCATGAATCATTGTATCAAATATAATTTTTATAATTCTTATTATTATAAAAATACCGAACACGCCGGCGGTTGCTGCACCAAACGTGGTAAAGCCGTTTCAGATTTTTGATAATGTATTATTATAGATTTTATTCAAAGAGTCTTTGTCTAATAAGTTTTGTAGCGAAATTGCATCAGACGGTATAGTTTGACCGGTGAATCCTCTAGCGATAGTATGTAATACAGCGCTTTTTTCCGCTGGAAACATAATGTGGTCTCTTAAGTTATCTAAATCATCTTGAGTGTATATGCCGCTAGTTGCCAAAGATTTCGGTGCCAAATACTTCCATGTGTCATGATCTGGGTTTCGCAATTCTGGTATTACGATAGTTTAAATCTCATCGCCAAAATTGCTACATCCAGTGACCTTCCTTCTCGAGTTCTACCTCGGTGAACAAGAGAAAGGTGTTCTCTATTTCTTTTATGGGCAACCTGCTTACACCGGCTATACCCAAGGATGCCGAGAGCTGGATCTTTATCAATTTCAAAGAGAGGAAGAGTGAACAGACACGGGCATACATATGATTGATTTATTCAGAATATATGTATGATCATTTATTTATTAAAAATATACAAAATATATGAGATGGATTTTTCTTGTAGAAAATGTACCTTACAAAAATATGTCATTCAAAAGTTGATATGTAGATTAATTCACCAAGTTCTGTGGACTGTCTGAAAAGCTATTGTGAAATTGCTATAGAGGAAAAGGAACTGATCTAACTTAAGGGCATCCCAAAGGGTCTGTTTTACCGATAAAAACTTTATTTTGCAAAATCTTTTTGTTGATTATAGATATCAAAAAATTCTTTTCCACGATTAAAGTATACATAATAACGGAGCGCGGAGTTTAACATTTCATATGAAAAGTGGAAAAAAAAATGATAAAATTACAGTTTAGTTATCGGCCTGTGCCGTCAACATTTACTTAATATAAAAGATTTGTAATCTGCAGGTACCTAATCAGTAAACCCCGCACTCGGCATTTCATCAAAGAGTATAAGTGAGCTTAGAGAAGTGAGTTTAGAAGCTTTATAAAAAAGATTTTGCAAAATAAAATTTTCGTGCATATGTGTGTGTGCGAGATGGAGGCTCAAGAGTAAAACAGAGCAGTAGATTAGTTGCGTGATGTCGCGATAGACAGAGCTGCAATCGTACATGACAATGACAGACATAATCGTACTATCTTCGTCTGTTTCATGCGTGTGAGAGTAATATACATGTACGCACTAACATTATTGCAGTATCTTTTTTCTCTCAATCATACGCTCTGTCACGCTCTGTCTCTTTCTAATCGCTCGCTCGCTATGTACTACGTATCGCTTAGCTTCATGCTCCTCGCATATTCACTTACGCGTTCACTCGCGCTTCTCTCTCTCTCTCTCTCTCTCTCTCTCTCTCTCTCTGCTCGTTCATTATTGTATTCTTTTATTCCCATTGTTCGAGAGTATCGCGAACGGGCGAAGACCACGAATCGATGGGAGAACAGACACGACAATTAACACTTAGCACAAAGAATTTATACACACGTATTCACCCCCCTTTTTTTTTGTCTTTAATAAAGCTTCACAAATACAAACAATTAATTACACAAATGTTTAATTGCAGATCCCTTTGCACAAATGGATTGCGTTTCGCGAATTGCGTGAGCGACAGAGTTTTAGCGAGCGTTTATTTATTT
Source organism: Formica selysi (assembly GCA_009859135.1). Lineage (NCBI taxonomy): Eukaryota > Metazoa > Arthropoda > Insecta > Hymenoptera > Formicidae > Formica > Formica selysi. The sequence continues at coordinate 14,059 of WHNR01000371.1, forward strand.
AGCGGTTGACTAAGCGGTAATCTCCGATACAATTAAGTGCGAATAGCGAACAGTGTCGCGCCAGGCCTGAGCACGACCTTTTATCAGTTTTTTGAAGCGGCGTTTCTCCGCTGAGGGCCAATGAGTTTAAAGAGAGCGAGTGTTTTGAGACGGTCTCGAGGCGCAGTGCTCCATTGGCGGCCGAGGAAAAGCGCGCAGTGCCGACCATTTGGCTGTGCGTGAAATTCGAATACGCGCGCGCAATTGGTGTTCAGCGGTATACGTCAGTGCGTCGCGTGTAACGGTACAAGCAAAGTTCGTTGAACGGCGGAGGTTGTTATTCTACGTGTTTGTTTGTCACGCGGGTTTTTTCCGAATGGAAAAACGAATGTTTGTGCGAGTTGTTTGGCTTATCGGGAGGTTTTTTCTTGTTAATAGATTTTTCTAGAACTTGCCAATGATGTACTGAAAAGCCCGTGTGACAACTGAAACCTTGCGTGTAGTTTGATTTCCCGCTTTTTTTGAAATGCATTTTATTTGCAATTTTCTGGTTTTTGATGCGCAACTTTGCTTGATTTGACGGACCGATTACGCGATCTCGAACATTCCCGCCCGCCTCGGCACAGCGTGACGAAATGAGTGGCGCGCCGGGGTAGAGCGCAAGTGTCGCGATAGCTAAAGTCGATCAGCGATCGATTATCGCTGGTGATCGCGAATCGAACGTCGCGCTGTAATGGCGCTGCGATGTGTTGATGTTTTTCGAGTAAGGTTAGTGCAGTGTGACAGCAGTGCAAATATGCGAATTTTCGGATTCCTTTTATCGATGAAGTGCGAGTGTGGGATTGTAAAAAGGCGATGATGTTGAAATACCAGGGTGCTGCTAGTGACGTGGATAAGTGATCTCGCGGTGTGACGTATAGCAGTGCGGTTGGCGCGTCGTGGATGACGGGATGGGTAATGACTCGAAACGTTTATTTATTAATGCGATTGATCTTTGTCCCACAGGAGCCTTGTTGTGCCGTTGCTGTGTCTGTGACTTTGGGAAGGAGAACGATCTTGACCAGTGGACGAACGAGTTCGGATGCGGGAGTTCGGACTGTCACGACTCGAACAATGCTGTCGTCTCCCGGATGCAGCTTGGTTATTCGGGCGAGGGGCCATCGGCTTGGCGGAGTGACCTCTGAACGGATGAGACATAGATCCCCGACCTTCGGCGCGTCCTTCGTTGTGAGCCATTTTGGTTTGGAAGTGAACTGCTGAATGTATTCGCGTGACCATCGTTCCCAGAAATGATCGCGCATTTTTTGCAGGTGTTGCCATCGGGAGAGCGAGTAGTCAGGTTCCTTGATGAGAGACGGTTCGGGTACGGCCAGGAGGGGGGCACCGATCAAGAAGTGACCTGGTGTTAATGCGGAGTTGTCGTCCGGATCGTCGGATAGTGCTCTGAGCGGTCGTGAATTGAGGCACGCTTCAATTTGAGCCAGGAGAGTAGTCATTTCCTCGAAGGTGAGTGTGGTCTCTCCAATGACTCGGCGAAGGTTGTGCTTGGTAGATTTGACGGCGGCTTCCCAAAGCCCTCCGAAGTGCGGTGCTGCAGGAGGATTGAATCGCCATTTGATTCCTTCCGTTGTGGCCGCGTGGGCTATTCGGCGACCAGAGGTGGAGGAAGCGGTAAAGAGCTCTCGAAGTGCGTTGTCTGCCCCAATGAAATTTGTGCCGCAGTCGGAGTATATCTCTTCGCAAAGGCCTCGGCGCGAAGTAAAGCGTCAAAAGGCGGCAAGAAATGCGTCCGATGTGTAATCGGACACAACATCTAAGTGTACAGCCTTTGTGCACAGGCAGACGAATACGGCGATAAACCCTTTGTGAGCTTTTTGTCCTCGACCCTTGCTTGTGCGGAGTTGAATTGGTCCAGCGTAGTCCACGCCGGTTCGTAGAAACGGGCGAGCTGGAGTAACTCGTCCGTGTGGCAGATTGCCCATTGTAGTCTGCGGTGTAGCGGCTCTCCACTGAGTGCAAATGACGCAGCGATGCAGCAACTGCCTTACTCTGGACCGGCCCTGAGGAATCCAAAATCTGAGACGCAGCAGCCCGAGGGTAAGTTGCACTCCTCCGTGCAGGGTCCTGCGATGGCATGCCTCCACCAGCAGTTGGGTGAGCCATGAGGCGGTTGGCACGATCATGGGGTGTCGCTCGTCTTGCGAAAGTATCGCGTGCTTGAGGCGACCTCCGACTCGCAGTATGCTGTTCTCGTCAAGGAAAGGGCTTAATTTCGTGAGTCTGCTTTTCGGCGATACAGGGCGACGTGCGGTGATGGCGGCGACCTCGTCGGGATAGTGCAGGCCTTGCACTCGGCGTAACCATCTAGAGAGCGCGGTGTCGAGCTCGTCCGCCTGGAGCGTGGGTTCCACGTTTCGGGAGGCGTTCTTTTCCTTGGGCACCGCCGGGCGCCGCCACCGAAGGCACCACGCGGTGACTCGCTGGAGCCGGTGAAGTGAGGAAAACCGAAGCAGGATCTCGGGTTCTGTGTGGGTCATGCCACTGCAGGACTGCGCTGTGGTTCTTCTTTCTAGAAGATTATCGTCTTGAACTTCAGGATTCTCACTTGGCCAGAACGCTTTGTCTTCTCGAAGCCAAGCGGGTCCACTCCACCACAGTGGGTGGTCGACGAGTTCGCTGGGGGCGATGCCTCGGGAGGCACAGTCGGCCGGGTTGTCTCGTCCAGGGACGTGTCGCCACTGGGCTTCTGGAAGACACTGTTGTATTAGTGACACACGATTTGCCACGTAAGTTTTCCATCGTGACGCGTGTCCACGGAGCCAGTGAAGAGTGACCGTGGAGTCGGTCCAAAGATTGATGGATGCTGTGGACAGACTAAGGCAGTCGCGAGTATGTTGGATTAATTTTGTGAGCAGGGCAGCGGCGCACAGCTCGAGGCGGGGCAAAGAGACTTGCTTCACCGGAGCGACCTTGCTTTTCGCTGTTAGCAACTGGATTGTCGTGGTCCCGTTCTGGGATACGCGAAGATATGCGGCTGCGGCGTAGCCTCGCTCAGACGCATCTGCAAAGCCGTGGAGTTCCGCGCGTTCGATCGTAGAACCAGTGCCGAGCCAGCGGCGCACCCGCAGACGCTCCAGCAGTGGGAGTTCCTCGAAGAAGCGGCTCCAAAGAAGTGCGTCTTTGGAGGGCAGCGGTGTGTCCCATTCCAAGTGTTGCAGCCACGCTGACTGAATGAGAATTTTTGCCCGTATGATGACTGGAGCTAGCCAACCGTGTGGCTCGAAGAGACGTGCGGTTTCGGCAAGGACGCGCCTCTTTGTTAGGTTAGTTATCGTGCGCGGATGGATTGCAAAGGTGAAATGATCCTCTGTTGAGTGCCATCGCAGCCCGAGGGTGGAGTGGGCTTCTTCTTCCCACAGGTGTGAAGTTTTCTGTAGCCGATGTTCGGGAGGAATTCCCGTTAGAATCTTTTCATGGTTCGCGGCCCATTTTCGCAGAGGGAACCCGCCCGCCGTGCAGAGCTTGCGGAGTTCCGTTTGTAGTGCGACTGCGTCGGAAAGAGTGCTGGTTCCAGTGACAATGTCGTCGACATAGCAGTCTCCTTGGAGCGACGCTGCTCCGCGGGGATACCTTGTTCGTTCGTCGGTGGCGAGTTGATGAAGCGTCCGAATCGCTAAAAATGGTGCACACGCGAGTCCGTACGTGACCGTTGTCAATTTGAATTCGCGCACAGCGCTCGTGACGTCGGGTCGCCATAAAATGCGTTGAAAATTGCGATCAGCGGGATGTACGAGCACTTGTCCGTACATCTTCTCAATGTCCGTGATGAAGGCGTATTGGTGTCGCCGCCAGCGCAACAAGACATCCGCGAGTGAAGGCAGAAGGTTCGCGCCAACGTGCATCTTGGAGTTTAGGGATTCGCCCGACCTGGTTTTTTGCGAACCATTAAAAACGACTCGGAGCTTGGTTGTTGCGCTTGAGTCTCGGAGTACTCCGTGATGCGGTAAGTAACACTTGAGACCTTTGTCCTCAGTCGATGATGTTCTTACCAGCTCCATGTGTTCCAGGTCCTCGTACTCAGTCATGAATGCCCGGTAGAGATGTCCAAAGTGGGGCTCCTGGTTGCCCTTTCTTTCCATGGCGGAAAGCAATCGCTTGGCCGGGCGGCGAGTCTCAGCGAGGTTGGTCGGCGGTGCGAAAAATGGAAGTCGCATAACGTACCGTCCGTCGTCGTTGCGGTTGTGTGTTCGTTGGAAGAATAGCTCACATTCTTCTTCCGCAGGAGTAAGTGCGACTGGAGCGGCTGGTTCTCGTTCCTGCTCCCAGAAGCGGAGTACCATCTTTGCAAGCTCGTGGTCGGCGGTGCAGTGATGCGAGCCATTGAGAAGTGTGCTGGGCGTTGTGCCATAGCCTCCTGAGAGGATCCATCCCAGAATGGTTTTTTGCGCCACTGGAGCGTCGGGCCCGCCCTTTCGCAGGCCTTCCTCGAGGATGAGGGAGCATGCCTCAGCTCCAAGGAGGACTTCGATTGGAGCGTCGTCGAGGTAGTGTGGATCGGCGAGAGTGAGTCCTTGAATCTGCGACCACGTTGCGCAGCGTCTGATCGTCGTGCTTCGATACGTAGAAAGCTGAGGTAGGATGAACGCGATGACGGAAAGCTCTGTTCCGGTTGCCTCTGAGGAGACCATCAGCTTGACCTTTCCGTGGGTAGCTCCAGTCGGAGCGCCTCCTATGCCAATGATGGAAACGGCGGAGCGAGTGCGCGGCAGGCGCAGGCGCTGCGCTAGAGCCTCTGAGATGATGGATACTTCCGAACCTTGATCTATCAGAGCTCGCGTCGTATGCGGATTGCCGTATCGATCTGAAACAATTATTCTTGCTGTTGCAAGAAGTATTGTCCTGCCATCTTCCCGCGGTCGCACGGCGGAGAGAGTGCTAACTTCCTCGGATTTTGGGTTGGCGTACGCGTCATGAAGCAAGGTGTGATGTCGAGCCTTGCAAGTAAAGCAATCCTTGGTGGATTGGCACCTCGCCACTGTGTGATTTCCCAGGCAATTGAAGCATAGCCGGCTGGTTTCGACAATAGTTTTTCGCTCGCTCGCGGGCTTCGCTTTGAACTCGCGACACTGCATAATAGAGTGCCCTTCCTTGCAGAGTGCGCACTGAGCATTGCCGTATCCGCGCTTGATGAGATGTGTCCTTGCTGGGCGTGCTGAGTCCACAGCGACCTTGACGGCACCCTTTGGTCTTGCAGCGTTCAGTGTGAGGATGCGTTTGCCGATGAAGTCGAGCAAGGCATCGTGATTCGGGGGTTCAGCGGAGCTCGACGTAGAAGACTCCCATTCGAGACGAATCCGCGAATCGAAAAGTGCAATCGCGAGGTAATTGAAGAGATCCATTCCGTGTGAATTTATGGGTCTTCCGAAAATTTCTGCAGCATTTACGGCCGTGGTGACAGCATGGTAAATCCGGCCAAGTTCCTCCGCGGTGTCGCCTTTCATTCTAGTAACGGCGGTGAACACGGCGAAGTTGGAGCGAATCAACTCTCGTTTGTTCTCGTAGTGTTTCGACAAGAGGGCCCACGCGCGGTCATAATTCTCGCCAGTCACTGCTAAAGATCGTATTAATCTTTCAGCGGGTCCTTGTAGACACGATCTGAGGCAATGAAACCGCTCCACGTTGGAGATTGACGAATTTCCACCGATGACGGACAAAAAGAGGTCGCGAAAAGATGGCCAATCTGCGTACTCGCCCGAGAAGTGCTGAAGCTTAATTCGGGGCAGTGCGGTTTTAGGAGTGCGATCGCTGGTTTGCTGCTCACCATGAGGCGCCGGCGGTGCCGGAGCAGTCGTAGGAGCGGGCTCGAAGCGTTCGGCATATTCGGCGAGCTTGCTTCGTTGCTGCACGTATGTATTTTCGACAGTATCAAAGAATTCGGTGGCGTACTCACTCTCAGTGTATTTGTCTTTGTAGCAGGCGCGAATGAGTTCATGCTGCGTCTCGAACTTTGCCCACAGCTGGTCCAGGATCTTCATCCGGGTCTCGACTGTGCAGAGTGTGATGCCGCTTGAGCCCAGTTTCCTCAAATTGTCCACCGACCGGGACATGCGTCCGTGGATGTCGCGCTGGCCGCTCATCAGGGTGTTCATGTCCACACTCATTGTTAACGGAGTTCTCTTTTACAGATGTACGCGGTTGAATTCGCTGAAGACGACACTCACGATGTTGCGGTTGCCGGCAAAAATCCGGCTCGAAGGACCAGAAATGTTCGAGAGTATCGCGAACGGGCGAAGACCACGAATCGATGGGAGAACAGACACGACAATTAACACTTAGCACAAAGAATTTATACACACGTATTCACCCCTTTTTTTTGGTTTTGTCTTTAATAAAGCTTCACAAATACAAACAATTAATTACACAAATGTTTAATTGCAGATCCCTTTGCACAAATGGATTGCGTTTCGCGAATTGCGTGAGCGACAGAGTTTTAGCGAGCGTTTATCTATTTAAGCGGTTTGACTAAGTGGTAATCTCCGATACAATTAAGTGCGAATAGCGAACAGTGTCGCGCCAGGTCTGAGCACGACCTTTTATCAGTTATTTGAAGCGGCGTTTCTCCTGAGGGCCAATGAGTTTAAAAAGAGCGAGTGTTTTGAGACGGTCTCGAGGCGCAGTGCTCCATTGGCGGCCGAGGAAAAGCGCGCAGTGCCGACCATTTGGCTGTGCGTGAAATTCGAATACGCGCGCGCAATTGGTGTTCAGCGGTATACGTCAGTGCGTCGCACAGTGGGAGAAATCGGGAAATTGCGGCCAAAAATAGGTTTTTAACAATATTTTTATTTTACATAATAATGAACGAAACCTGTTGTATAACATCCTAAAATATTTGATAACCATTAAACATATTAAGTATTTGAAAATTTCAATAAAATTCTGTATATAAAAAAATCGTATATTTTTATTATTTTTTGTGTGTGTACATTATGATAAAGTTCTAATTATTTTTAAAAATTAATTAATTGGGAATTATTTTATAAATAAATTGAATTTATTGCATATTTATGTGTAGAATCCACAAAAAAAGAAGCAAACCAACAACTTACATGTCTGCTTTTTAAACAGTTCGTGAATGCGTAGCTGATTTGAAGATTCATATATGAAAAATGGTCATATTTTCAACACATTTTTTATAATGATAGACAGCAATAGACAGGTTCTGTTTTTGATAAAACTTTTCTGTAAGATCTTCCCTAAGAGTTAGTAAAAATCCCGTTTGCAGATATTTGCAGATGTGAAAGTTACGAATGATATAATCATGGCAATGACTCGATGAGCGCGCCCGGATCAGCCGTGCACGGTCGCGATTGACCGGGCGCGTGCATTAAAGGATATCTTTTAAATTTTTTTAAAGTATTGTATTAATTAATTCTGCCGCTAGGTGGCAGAAATTCTCGTTGAAACAAAACAGCGTTGAAACAAAACGGCGTTGAACGGGATTGCGTAATCGAAAAATTACTGCAGTTATATAGGTTATATAGTTAGCTCGTTAGATATATAATTATATTAAATAACAATTATATAGTTCGTTTTATTAAGAAGATATTAAAATATGGATGTCTTTGAAATAAGTCAAGAAGAGTTGTGTGTTTGGCTATGGAGTGATCCGCACAAACAAAAATGCAAGATAAATATTCTTATGAATAAACTAAAAGATAAATTTAATTTCACTGAAAACCAGTTGGCACAAATAAAACAAAAATTAAATACTTTATTTTTACCAGTATTTACTAGATGCTGGAATAATTCAAATAGATTGCAGCGAACGTTTAGAAAGAAATATACTTATTTTATGAAACAAATATTCAAAATTAAATTCAATTATGTGACTCCTACTTGTTCTTCCGATTCAATACCTCCAACTCAAGATCCTACACGTCGAGGCCGGCCAAAGTTAAGTTATGAAAATTGTTCTGCTAGATCAAAAAGAAGACGTGTACAAGAGCTTAGATGCAATTATAATCAAGAAGCATTAGCCAAGGCAGTTTTGCCTAAAATCGATGAACCCAGGGAGAAACGTACAATTGACGAAGACCGTAACTTTTTAAATACAGTCCTAGCAATGTACATGGATTTGGGGATGTCAAAGGCAAAATATGAAAATCTTCGTTCATACAATTTACTTTTATTCAAGGACAAAAACTATCCTCCATATGAAAAATTGAGATGTCTGAAGAAAGATTGCTATCCTGATAATATTACAGTAACGGAACGTGGTGCAAGTGTGTATTTACAATCCCTACTCGACCATACTGTCTACAGAATTATATCTTTGTTAGAATATTCGCGATTAAATAATCTTAATGGAAAAAAGCTAATTTTACATGGCAAGTGGGGCATGGATGGAGCTTCTGGGCAACAAACGATTAAGCAAAGATGGAGTATGGATGTGAATAATCAATCTCGCAGTAATCAAAATTATATTTCAAACTCACTAGATGAATTATCCGAAACAGAAGTCGAACATATTGAAGAAGGTGAAGATAAGTCGGATAGAGCAGTCTTTATAATTTCATTTGTGCCACTGAAAATAATTTCGGAAGATGATATTTTATGGATAAATGAGCGTCCATCATCCATACGATATTGTCGGCCCATAAAATTTGAATTTATTAAGGAAACATCTTCGATAATCTTACAGGAATATAATTTTTATACGGAGGAAATTCGCAAATTAGTTCCAACTGTAATAACAAAAAATGAGATATCATTCACAGTTACGCATAATATTAAATGTACAATGATTGACGGAAAAGTTTGTAATGTACTTACAGATCAAAAATCGTCTACATCTTGTAATATTTGTGGTGCTAAACCCAATCAAATGAATAATTTAAATCTTGTAATGTCTCTAAAGGAGAATGAAGAAAATTATAAATTTGGTTTATCCACATTGCATTGCTGGATAAGATTCATGGAGTGCATTCTACACATTGCGTATAATACGGATTTTAAAAAGAGTTATGCTTTTGGACAGAACAAAATACTAAAACAAAATAAGAAGAAGAAAATTCAACGTGAATTAAAATCGCACTTATCTATTAGTGTAGATTTCGTAAGACAAGGATACGGAACTACAAACGATGGCAACACAGCAAGACGATTCTTTGAAGAGCCGAAGAAAGTAGCTGAAATACTCGAAATTGATGTTAATTTAATTACAAAATTCGGTACTATACTGCAGATCCTTTCATGTGGCTTGGAAGTTGACTTAGATAAGTTTGAAAAATACGCTATCGAAACTGCAAAACTATATGTGCAGCATTATAGCTGGTACAAAATGCCTCCTGCAGTACACAAAGTACTAATACATGGCAGAAAAATAATGGAAGAACTTTCTATACCCATTGGTCATTTGTCTGAGGAAGCTCAAGAAGCTAGTAACAAAATTTTTAAAAACGCACGAGCACACAATAGCCGATTTTGTTCTCGTGTAGCTAATAATGAAGATACATTGCATTTTCTGCTGATTTCTTCGGATCCACTTATTAGCGCAATAAGATTAAAAAAAGATAAAAAATTGAAAGAATTAACGCAAGGAGCAAAACAATTATTAAAGAATAGTATTTATGGTGAGTAAATTTTATGAATGGAGAAAAAACATATGTTTAAAATTATAAATTATACCAGGAAAATAAAAAAATTAAAAAATGTTTAAAAAATAATACTTATAATTTTATGTAGAGTTAATTTTTAATATTACATTAACGTACAAATTTACACATCTTTAATTAATTTCAAAATTTGGTACCACATTTTTGCCCCTCCAATTAAATACCATATAATATATATGATACATAATTTATTAATCAATAATTCAAATATTCAATCTTTATTTAGTATAATCTGCAAATTTCAAAGGGATTCGTTTATTTTTACAGATTTGGCAGATTTTTGACCGCGAAATTTCATTTTCTCCCACTGTGCGTCGCGTGTAACGGTACAAGCAAAGTTCGTTGAACGGCGGAGGTTGTTATTCTACGTGTTTGTTTGTCACGCGGGTTTTTTCCGAATGGAAAAACGAATGTTTGTGCGAGTTGTTTGGCTTATCGGGAGGTTTTTTCTTGTTAATAGATTTTTCTAGAACTTGCCAATGATGTACTGAAAAGCCCGTGTGACAACTGAAACCTTGCGTGTGGTTTGATTTCCCGCTTTTTTTGAAATGCATTTTATTTGCAATTTTCTGGTTTTTGATGCGCAACTTTGCTTGATTTGACGGACCGATTACGCGATCTCGAACACCCATTATTATATTCTTTTATTTGCTCAACTTTAATTCTTTCTATTGTCGTCTCCTTACATAAAAATAAATAAATTTATTTATTTATTTTTATTTTATAGCATAAATGAGATATACTATACAAGTTATTTTCTTTTTTTTATTTCAATATAGTTAATACAATACATAATCACGTTTCACTATAGTTAAATACAACACATGTACATACAAAAATATACACAAGTAGTGATACTATGCGGATTCTAAGCCAGGGGCTCTGAGGGGGGTGAGGGGCGAGGGGGGAAATCAGGGCAAGGGGGGTGACGTCACGGGGGGGGGGGGTGACGTCACGCGGGGGGGGGGTGACGTCACGCGGGGGGGGGGTATGACGTCACGCGGGCGAATCGCGTCCTAACCGATAGGCGAGCGGTCCGCGGGTCCTAACCGATAGGCGAGAAGTCCGCGCGTCCTAACTGGTGGGCGAGGGGTCCGCGGGGAGAGGGACTGCGTCCTAACCGATAAGCGAGAAGTCCGCGCGTCCTAACTGGTGGGCGAGGGGTCCGCGGGGAGAGGGACCGCGTCCTAACCGATAAGCGAGAAGTCCGCACGTCCTAACTGGTGGGCGAGGGGTCCGCGGGGAGAGGGAGGGGACCGCGTCCTAACCGATAGGCGAGGGACCCGCGCGAGTAGGTGTAAGAGAGGGATAGCGCGAAGCATGCACTTGGGAGAAAGAGAGAGATAGCGCGAGGCATGCACTTGGGAGAGGGATAGCGCGAAGGATGCACTTGGGAGAGAGAGAGATAGCGCGAAGCATGCACGCGGATGATACGGCGTTCGCAAGGCGGAGTGAGAGAGATAGCGCGAGGCATGCACGCGTGAAGGAAAAGGATAGAGTCCGCATTGGCGTGGGAAAAGGATAACGTTCGCGGGAGAGAGAGAGAGAGAGAGAGACAGCGCGAGGCATGCATGGACGTGGGAGAAGGAGGCGCAGAAATAATCAACAAACATTTTAAATATAATAATAATAATAATAATATTTATTCATAATTTATGTGTAATACAAAATGTATGTGTGTGTGTGTGTGTGTGTGTGTGTGTGTGTGTGTGTTTAAAAAAATATATATATAAAATATAAAAATAAAAATAATAATAGAAAAAATAATAAAATAATAATAAAAATAATATAATATGTAGGCTCCATCTGAAACAGAAAGAAATCTTATTAGTATATTAATTTAATGTTTATAAATCTAATATAAATTTTAAAAAGAAGATACTTACATTATCCTCCTGGAGCCGCAAGCTCTTCCTCCCAATCTTCCTCCCAATCCTCCTCTTCCTCTTCCTCCTCCTCTTCCTCCTCCTCTTCCTCCGGCTCCCAATTTTCTTCTTCTTCGTACGGCTCAAGCTGAAAAAGCGGTCGCAAGAAGAAAATGTCTTCATATACTTGAGGCTGTACGATCGCCAACTCGCGGGCCCCTCTCGTATCGCCCCACAAATTGGCGTGCGCCCAACGCAAATTTCCACGCATCCACCGCATGTATCGGCGGTGGATCACATCAATTTGCACGAACTGAAATAAATTATTAATTAATAAATATCACACATAATCTCGCACACACAAAAACACTGAACATTACTTACCAGATTAAAATGAAACATTGGCATTTCGAATATTTTCGATTGTAACACACTTAATAAACTTTTAAACGCTCGCTGTCAGACACTTTGTGACAAACACAACGGGATAGACATTGTCTCGAACATTTTAGAGTAGGGGATGTATCACTTACGAAGAACGCTTACTCTCAGCTCTTGATAAGAAAACAAAAGTTAGCATGTTTCCACAGACAATTATTTAAAGTTTTTAAATATGAATAATATATAATATTATTATAATATGTAAACGACTATCGAACGGCTATCGAACGGCCGTTGAACGGGTATCAAACGGCTATTGAACAGCTTTGAACAGCTATCGAACGGCTTTGAACGGCTATCGAACGGCTACCGAACGGCTTTGAACGCCTATCGAACAGCTATTGAACGGTTATCGAACGGGTATGAACGACTATCGAACGACTATTGAACGACTATCGAACGGCTTTGAACAGCTTTCGAACAGCTATCGAACAGCTATTGAACGGCTTTGAACAGCTTTCGAACGGCTATAAACGACTATTGAACGACTATTGAACGACAAAACAATTATTTATACACAATTCAAATATTTAAACTCTATGTCCATGTACTGAAATGTAACATCTATATTTTAATTAACTAGCTGACGCCGCTATCTAACGTCACGTACTGAAATTTAATACTCGCAAACTGGGATAAGAAAGAGGAAAAGGGAAGAATAAAAGAGAATAAAATATATTTTAACAATAGTTTATTCTAAGAAATGTTTGGATGAATCTTTATGATGATTCATCCACCAATTGAATATTTTAAATACATTTTGTAAAGCGCAATTTTTTAAATGTTTTTCACAGCGCATAGTATTAGTAACATCTAGCTTATTTAACGAACTGATATCTTCATAGTCCGCATCCAAGGTCTCAATAATAACATCGTTTCTCGCATCATCGTCAAGTACATCGGCCAGCCATTCTCGTTTTTCGTGTCCTTTAACGTACACGATAGGAGATGCTCCATCTTCCTCTTTCGTCGCACCCACCACAGCTCTCGTAATCAAACGCCTAGCGAAGCTGTATGGAACGTTTCCATCCTCCCATTGAAGTACATGGTGATGCCCGATTAGCCATGAAGCTTGGCATCTTTCAGATTTTGTAAGCGCACGCCATGGTACGGGACTTGCAAAAAAGTAATGAGAGAGAACAAGCCCATTTCTCAGTATCGCTACTTCCTTCACGACAAAGTTTCGCCCGATAATGAATCCTTGCAGATCTACAAACGTTGGCGCGATCATGCCGATAATATTACCGTACGACTGCAAGAATGATGTATGACTGCTGTCGATCGTCAAATCTTAATTTTTATATATTTTTGACATTGGAGGGGATATTTGCTGATTTAGGTAATTTTACGAACTACGTTGGTCAATGGGCAATATTCGACAACGCGATCGTGCAAGATGAGACAATAGGCGGTGGTATTTGCTGGTATATCCTCCTTGCACTCAAACTCTAATTTCACGTCCACGGTGGAATTTTTGACAGACTCGTTTTGTCGCGAGCAATCGATAACCGCGAGAGGACCGCAATGTAAAAATTTTGAAATGTTTAATAGCACATCATCATTATCACATCCGTAATAAGATTTGCGAAAACGAGAGTACATATCGAACAAGAGGGCGAATCTATTTTTATCGAAATCTAAATTTAAATCATCGTAGGGATAAAATTCCGAGTTTAGATAGAGTTTAACGTTGGTCAATTTGCAGTCGTCGAATGTAGTAATATCTTTTGATACAGCATTTTTTCTGCCAGTCTGCAGCGCAAAGATCACGTATCGCGGCTTCTCCAGCTGAGAGGCGGCTTTCACGGTCCACGAATGCTTGGTCGTATTATGCAATAGAGGAAATTCGTATAGATCCCAAGAGCGAAAACTTATATTCAAGTATCGCCCGCTTTCCAACGCGCGTAGCAAGGATAGTTTATTGACCTCGCTCAATATTACATATGGCATACGCCATTGTATCTTGAATAATTCGATATCAGCTTCAGCCGAAGCATGTCCAAATATGCAATTGTTGTCGTTGCGCGAACGTATCAGAATTAATTCGTGACAAGCGTTGATCACAACTCGCTTATAATCTTCGCAAAAACCCAGTAGTATGTTTAGCGGCACGCAAAAATTGAAGTAAGCTTCAGCAGCATTATGCGACATATTCCACGCAGCATTCTCCAAGATTTTACCTTTCTCGGTTGTTAGAGACATAGTTTTTAATCGTGGAAGTTATTCCAACGTTTCTGTTGCGGTCAATCTCCACACCGTTGAGTTCATATCGAAGTTCATCAAGCATAAACGCGATACAATTGTTTCCCAATACCACTCTTCCCCCTTCAGCTACTTTACGCACCCTCAACTTTCCCTCGACGTATAGAAAACTTTCACATTGTAACGTGTACAAATCTTGATGTTGTATCGGTATCCGTATCTCGTCGCTATATCCAAGCGTTGTGTTGGCGTATGGATTGTACGTATGAGTCTCAATCTTGACGGTACGATCGTCAAAGATCGGCTCGCCTCCGATATTCAAGATGTCAATCATATCGTTCAAGTATTTCGTACGACGAATCCCAATGATTTTAAAAACTCGCGATTCAACGCGCTGAGCTTCTTTTTAGCGTAACCAGATATCTGATTATTGTCACCCGATACCGCAGTCACTCGCCTACTCGCAAAAATATTGTCCCTCGCAAAAATATTGTCTCTCGCGTGCTCCGTGCTTTCGTTCAACACAAGCATTTCATTTGTCAAACGCTTTATTTTTGCCGCCGCCGTATATGCAATCTTACGGTAATTTCCTCTCCACGAAAATCGAGCAAATGTCCTTCTTGATCAACAATGCGTATCGTTAAATCAGTAATGCTCCGTGCGACGATCGGTAGATAAATGATCTGTGCAGGCGTTTCCGATATCTTATATCCAGGCGGCACGCTCGGTGAAAATTCATGTATCGTGTGTACGCGCTTGTCGTTGCTGTACGCGCCAGTGGTAACGCTGCATTCTATACGAATAATATTTACGCTAATAATATTTATCGGTACATCCAATTCGTGCCATTTCCGAGGTTGTAATATACGATTCGACGAGAATCCCAACAACGATTCAACGTTGCCCGGTTTACTAAAATTTATTCTATAGACACATTTGATTTCACTCTTTAGCGTATTATGATTAGCGCGAAGCATTATTGGATATTCATCGTGTTCTTCGCCATCAACAATATCGTTGGAATCAACTACGCGTCGATGTCGTAAAATTGCACGTCGGAGATATTCGTTTATAGCGTGTAATTCGTACGATCCCTCGGGAATCGTAATTTCCTTATCGTCGTTATCAAAATAAAGTTTATTATTCCAAGAATTCACGTTCGATATCGTATGATAAGTTTCAAAGTCCGTTAAACCAAGCTCGTAATCGCCATCGTTTAAATCTATAGCCGGAAAGTAGCTTACAGCAAGAGGGCTACTCTTGCCGGTCAACTTAAGCGTGAGTGACATGCTGGAAAACTGTCAAACGAATACTGAGTCGCGACGGAGAATTGTCAGGCTTTCAATTCATATCGATCATCGACCGTTTGAAGAAATCGAAGACACAATTGTCCACAAATACTTTGATTATAATTTTGATAGGCCGTGTGATTGTATTCTATATTTGCAACATTCTGTCCAGAATATCGCACTAATTCCTTGGGTGGTCGAAGATTTCCAAAACAATCGAAATATACTACACGATCTCCCCTCTTTGCATATGCAACCCAATGAGTACCGGAACCATCAACGTCATCCAAATTGACGATACCGCTCTCATTTCGCCGTATACCGTTTATCGGTAAATTATTGCGCATGAAAACGCCTCTAAAAAATTGTATACGCATACGCCATGCAAGTTGTTCCAATTGTATATTGGTCGTTACACCGGCAGGCATTTTTATATTGACGTTTTTTTTTCTTGGCCGCTGTTGAGAACCCTCGTCCGCGCTTGTATGGAGCGAGATAAAGTCCGTGACCTTCCATGGCGCGATTATGACGTTGCATTTCTTCGAGCTGACGTTGCACCGCCTTGCTATCGTTCACAGCCTTCGCGATTCCCGCTGCTCCGCCAGCCAATGAACCGAGAACTCCCAATAATGGTAAAATTGGTAAAATACCACCGCGCTTCGTTATAGGAAGTATTCGTTTTTTCACAGTTTTTTTCTTCGCCGATGATTTTCTTGTCTTCATTCCCATACCGAATTTTGTCTTTGCTTTCATAGCCGCCCAAACAGCTGTAGCGGCTGCTCTTTCGCCAAGAGTCGAATCTCTCGCGGTAATACGTGTTCGCGCCTTCGTGGCGAGTATATTATCCGCAACGTGTCGTTGACCGAGATCGTTGCTTCCAGAATAAGCTATGTCGTGCTCGCGACACGCGGCATCCAATGGATTGATACCCTGATCGCCTCTAGCCAATCGCGTTTCTAAATGAGTTCCCGGTCCGCAAAACTGATAGCCTGGAATATGTAATTCGATAGGAAGTGCGTTTATCGCACGATTTAACAAACCACCACCTCTTATAATTTTTGCTGGCGTTTGCCGCAATCTTTTATTAACGGTGTTGGACCGTCGAAATGTGTTTGTTGCCACGGCAAATTATAATGTCGTGTGCATCGACGATACTGTTGAACCTCTGAGTCAGCTTTTATATGTTCGGGAAGCTTGTCCCACAATTGTTCCACGTAGCTACCAAAGTCTCGCAGTAAAACAATCTTGGGGATAATCTGTAACTGCTCGGTGGTAAGCTCGAGAATATCGCTGTCAACCGATAGAAGAAGAAACATTTTTGAGACTGAGCGGTTTCGATTCGGTGCGCCTCTATAAATAGGGCCCCGATGACTCATTTTCCAAAATCTGACTTGAGATTCGCGAGAGCAAATATGCGGTTCGCGCGACAAGCGACGATAATCAAAGTGATAAATTTTGACGATAAAACACGAGTAATGTCCGGGAAAGAAATACGCAAGCATGGAAACATGCTGCCGACTACTATACGCGGTATCATTTGCGGTCCTACGAATTGCGGTAAGACTAACGTGTTGATAAGTTTGATAGAAAGTCCACACGGTGTACATTTCGAGAATGTATACGTATACTCGAAATCACTTCAACAAACGAAATATCGATACTTGGAAAATTTGCTCTTATCGATCGATGAAATTGGTTATTTTAGATTCTCTAATAATAGTGACGTTATTCCACCGAGCGAGGCGCTTCCGAATTCCATTTTTATCTTTGACGACGTGGCATGCGATAAGCAAGATACGATAAGAGAGTACTTTGCAATGGGTCGACACTCGAGCGTCGACTGTTTCTATCTTTGTCAAACGTATGCCAAGATACCCAAGCATCTTATACGGGACAATGCAAATTTACTGATTTTATTTAAACAAGATGGTACAAACTTGAAACATGTATACAACGATCATGTAAATACTGACATGTCTTACGACGATTTTCGCGCATTCTGTCAGAAATGTTGGCAACACGAGTATGGATTTGTAGTGATCGATAAAGACAGTTTACAGACTAATGGACGATATCGAAAAGGATTTAACGATTTTGCAATACCGTAAAGTGGTTAGTCGCTATCGATACATCGATCGAGCAACGTCTAAAAATTTTCGTCCGAGCGCAACATGACGACGACGATTGACAGTGACGATCGTGAGAAGATTGCGAGAGAGATTGTAAAAACGAGCGAATCGATCCGCAAAAAATATCGTTCTTTAAAAACCGGTCAAATGGAGGAAGACGTCGCATTGGAGAGGCACTTTAAATCTATTATCGAACCTCTAAAACAACTTGTCGAAAATACAATCAATGTGGAATCTAATGAAGCAAAAATCGAACCATCGAGTATGCTCGAAGACAAGCATCTGAAAAAAGAGTCTGGAACAAAGCGAACAAGGTCAAATATATCATTGAACGATTCGCTAATAACTTCTACTCCAAATCAATCAAAACGAAAGCGAATGAAACAATTATCGAATGTGGTTACTTCTACTCCGATAAAATATGTACAATCGAGTCAAATATTGTACGAAAGATCGTCTCCGTATGTGGAAGAAATTTTCGAAACCATGCCTGAAACGCTTGTGACGTCGGTTCAACATCAATTACAAACGTCCGAGGGTCAAAATACATTGCGCGCACACCTGGGTCCACTAGGGCAAAAATATGTGGGAGCTATTTTGAGTCAAGATAAAAATAATAGTATGGATTATGTTTACGGTGTTAAATTTCGCAACGAAGGAATGATGCTTGGTGATAAAATTTTTGATGTGGATAAAGATGACAATATAATTATCAATGGAATAAGATATGTGGGAACACCAGGTCTCTACGAATTGATTTTCAAGAGAATACCCGACGGTGACGTATACAATGACGATGATAAAATTAAATACAAAAATATATTACTGGCAACAAATGCGCATAGACGTGGCAATGATATGCGTAATCCATTGTTAAGTAACAAGGGATACAAGTATAAAAATATAATAGCGCCATTAATCTCTATTAAAAATATAATAGCGCCTGGAAAAAAAGCTGGAAGAGGTATAAACATACCGCGCGCTATGACGTTAAACGATAATAAGATCGATTATGTGCATTGGAATGATCCCAACGAGTTGGTAGATCGCTTGCGATTGCTGGAAGCTTCGCGTCAAGCCGGCAACAATGCCCACGACAATGAAATATTATCAATTATCGAGGAACTTTACGAAGCTGGCCTTATTATAAATTAATCTATGCATCGGCGAAACGAGTCAGTCTGTCATTATTGTTTGTATCGAAATGTCGATTAATAAATTTGGATTATCGTTGGGAACACCGAACAACTCATACTATCAATGGAATGGATTACTAAGAAATTACGTGCGCGATAACGCTCTGTGTCAGACAGCCTCCGGCTTTGACGCAAGGTCGCGCAAGATACGACGGGTAGCGCAACCGGAAGATGATACTGATGCCGCAAACAAACAGTACGTGGAAATACGTGTCAAGCTTTTGGAGGACAGACAGGAAGAACTTGAGAAAAAAATAATCACGCTCGAGACGAATGTGCAAACGCTGCAAATAATGATGGATGAGATGCAGAAAATGCTTCGGTATGCAACTCACGCGCAGACTACATCTAATTCAGCGCAAGAAAAGAAAGATATATAAAGAATATACGTGGAGGAATTATCTCATTATTGCAAATTATGCCTCGATCAAATATGCCGCAAAAGACCTCTGAAAAACAGCTGCTCGTAGAAGAATTGCATGCTCCAGCGAGAAAAAATTTCCCACGTAGGCGTGTCATAGTACATGGATACGACGATCTGTGGCAGGCGGACGTGGTCGAGATGCGTCCATATGCACGATTCAACAAAGGCTACAACTACATACTCACAGTTATCGATGTGTTGAGCAAGTATGCGTGGGCTGTAGCGCTCAAGAGTAAGAGTGGAAACGAGATGTCGGATACGATCGCAAAGATAATTCGAGACGATGGAAGATGCCCGAAAAATCTTCAAACCGACAGAGGAAAAGAATTTTACAACGCAAATGTACAGAAACTCGTGAAGAAGCATAACATTAATCATTATTCGACGTACTCTGTCATGAAAGCCTCGGTCGTGGAACGATTCAACCGAACGTTAAAGAACAATATGTGGAAAATGTTTACGTTTAATGGAAATTACAAGTGGATCGACGCGTTGTCCCGGCTCGTTGGAGAGTACAATGCGCGAAAACATCGCACTATCGGTATGAGACCTATCGATGTTACCCCAGCGATCGCCGATAAACTTTTAAATACGGTATACAGCAACGTAAAGATTGCGGCACCGGCAAGATTCAAAGTAGGCGATCCGGTACGCGTGAGTAAAGTCAAGACCATCTTTAAGAAAGGTTACACGCCAAATTGGTCGACCGAAGTGTTTAAGATCGTTAAAGTGCAGAAAACTAATCCCGTGACCTATGTACTCAAAGATTCGCGCGGGAATCCCATCGCCGGCGGATTTTACGAATACGAGTTACAACGCGTTGCTAATCCCAACGTACATCTCGTGGAAAAGGTGATACGCAAAAAGGGTGACAAAGTTTATGTGAAATGGCTGGGATTTGATGCTACACACAACTCTTGGATAGATAAAAATAATATATTATAAATATAAACAATATTGTACACTTTATAAAATATACATATAATTTACAATAAATATACATATAATCTTAATGTACAATAAATAAACATAATTTTTATTTACAATCAATATACATGCTTTTTATTTACAACGGTATTTTGTAATGTCCCCACGGTAGCGTGTCGGTGGTTTCGGGTACGATATACCGCTTATCATCGTACGGACTTAGAGCAATTTTTGTCTCGCGAATAGTGTATACTTCGTGTAATTTAGATCTTATACACGACTGCTGACGCGTCATTTCAATCTCTTCGTTCAAACACCGCGTGTAATCGTCGAATGTTATCGTTCTCGCGACAACGTTACTCTTGACGCCTTTTATTTTTTTCGTATCCTTTTTACCATCTATTCGTAACGCGTACATCTTCGCCCTAAGCCCGACGAATTCGGTCATGATGGCGCCATTATTTTCATCCTTCATTAAACCCGGTATCTTTTTATTCGCGAGCGGTATACCGTACACATTGTCCACCGCATAATCGCTGGTATCGAATCTGTCGACGTTGCGCTTTATATTCTCGTATACATCTTCACACTCGATGTGATATATGAGACTGTCGGTGTCGGTGTACATGACTTTACATTTCTCTCGATACATAGGTATCATATAATCGTGGTGAAATTCGTACAAACATGTCTTGGATATGTCGAGTATACACATACCCACGTAGATTGGTTTATTAAATTTAACTTCGAGATTGCGCAATTCAACAGCGATCAGATTCTCCGAAAACACGCTTCTGCTGTGAAAATTTGGTTTCGCGATCATCGCCTCTGCGCCATATCTTCCATCCCAATGTGTCACGAGCTTAATATTAACATGATTGCGCACATTTTCCATCGTTTTGCCAAATACCGCATTATTCATTAATTTATATAAATTTTTTTCAAAATCATTTTTCGCGAGTGTTCGGAATTGTGTATTGAGTTCGATATAACTGCGAAGCCATGGAGATTGCGAAAACTGTAATATTCGATGTATTTTTGTAACGCGAAGTCCGTGTCGCGTGCATTGCTGCAGATTGCGATAGTGTATTACGTAACGTTTTTTATCATATAAGGTTGCGAGCAGCTTATCCTGCCTCTTACCAGGTGGTTTGTCGCGTGTCGGGCAAAACGGTAGGTCAGTGTGCGCATCGTGAACACGTTGCGGATATTCGAGATCGACTTCAAGGATGTAGCCTATAGGCGAATCGAGCGCGATCGATGATGTATCAAAATCGGATACGTCGTCGACCCATCGAAAATCTGCATAGGGCAAGGGTTGACACATTGCCCATCCGTACAAATTATTTACATCAAAGTACGTGAGATACGTTGAAGGTTTCGATGGGTCGTACGACTGCATATACTTGTTATTAGCGTGTGCGTATCTGTTGGAACATTGACTCAAACCACCGCGTATTCCGCGTTCGATAAATAAAACCATGTCGATATCTGTAAGCAGTTCGAATGTAATATTCGTATGTTTCAACATGGCGTCCCATGTGTATCCGGGAAGAGTATAGTAATACGCGGGGTCGAGCCCATAACTTTTAACACAACTTTCGCGAAAATTTTCAAAAATATCTGCTAATAACAAGACATCAATTTTGAGATACAAGTCGCTATATTCGCCCAGCGTTCGAATGAAGAATCGCTTCCAGATGTTCTCGGCGTGCGCGTAATCGCTCTCGGATACTGTGTCGCCGGTCAAGGAACTGTAAAATGAGTCGCGCGGTGGTAAGCACGTATCTTGCAACCTGTCGACACAGTCAATATATTCGTACGGAAAGACGCCCTTCCGTGTTAATAAATTGAAATTGTCATTCGATAAATTTTGAAATTCAGATTTTAAAATTTTGAGCTTATCTTTACTCAAGAATGATGCTAATTTATCGAGACTGGCTGTAAGAAATTTATATGAATCGATAAAACGCAATTTAATATGATTTTTCGATTCCTCTTCGCCAAGTTTAACATTTTTCGTAAACGATATATATTTTTCTTTTGTTATCGGAAGTAAATCGATTCTCCCTTCGAACGCTGTAGCTATTTCCATGATAATGAAATGCGCGTCGTAACCGGATAAATTATGAAAAACTATTGGAATGCAAAAGGAATCTTTATAATTTAAATTGCAATTTGAATGTGCTGGATCTCTGTATCGCCCGGTCAGATGGCAATGATCGCGTACGCGTGTGTCATCTTGGACAAATGGTTTTTCGCAAATATGGCATTGTGTCGCGCTATGAAATTCTTCCCATTCATCAGATGTTAAATTTACCATGGGGACATTAGCCGACAAAATAGTCTTTACACGTTGCGCTAAATTTTTAAGTTCTTCGACGAACCATAACATGCAATCGATACCGCGACGAGAATGATACGCGGAGAACGAATCGTCGTATGAGCAGTGTACATAATAAGCAATACTAAATACTTTATGATGTTGGTAATTTCTCTCTTCCTCCGTCTTTTCCAAAACGCACTCCAAATCAGCGTACACGACGAAAGGAAGCCGCTCTTTCCGATTATAGTTGTTGAACGTGAGCCACTTGTCCTTATCGCTCGGTAATCGGATAGCGCACTCGTTCATCTCTCGACAGTCCACCATATGTGATTGCAATTTGTCGTCCGAGCCAAAGTAGTGCAAACATCTGTAAAAGAAATAATTTTTATTTTTGTTCAATTATTTGTACAATGTATTTTTATTAAATATATACGTACCGATCGCAGATATGTATTTGGCTTTTATGTTTACTCAATTGCGAGCTCACGAGGCGGGATAGATTCTTGATCCACGCAAAATGTCCAACGTTGTTGTCTTCCACGTACAGCAAGTTGACGTGTTTATCTTTCTTTACCTCGCTTAGACGTATCGGGACAATGTTCTTTTCCTCGATACTATACACATTGATTGAGATATCGTTGGCAAGTTCGAATTTTTTAATTTGGTTCACAGCCACTGGAAACTCAATGTCCTGGAGATTTAGCACTGTTGTATAATGCGGGTACGATGATTCCCGATAAACATGATCTTCAGCTGGATATAAAGCGGCGACCACAGACCACGCGAAACACGCATTGCCTTTAGATTGCACGTTAATCACCGCTCTCTTCATCATTATTTCTCGTGGTAATTTAATATGGCACCCCGCGCGCATGGGATTATATTTATTTATATTTACAGTTAAATCGAGGATTCGCGACAACGCCCATCCGCTATCGCGTTCTTGAAATTCATCGAGCGAGGCAAGGGTAGGCTCGACGACGCGCCGCTCGTACCATTCGCGTACATCGGTTGTGCGAAAGAGTTCATAGTTTCTGGTATTGATACTTTTATTTGCGCGTTTGTCACCCGTCACGAATTCACCATTGAACACGGTATTAACTTTCACACTACAATGTTTTTTCAGCACGTTTTGCACGTGTTCGAGTACAATGTCTTTGGCATCCTCGAAAAATTGACGAGGCTCGATATGATTATGATTTATAACCGCGCCAGTTAATATGCGGCTCTCGAACGCCGTATCGATCTCTCGCCAAATCAATCCATGTTGTCGCATGCTGCATCCTGCACCCGCGTGTACAAAACGCCTGCGTAACGAGTTCTTCAACCCCTCGAGTCGCGCGATTCGGGCAATCAGCGATTGTCGAATCCCGATCGATAATCGTGGTCGTTTGATTCGACTTTGCTCTTCCAACGATTCTATATATTCGTCGCATCGTTGCTCCCACGCAATGTACTCCTCTATCGAATTTACTTGTGCAGATTGCTCGCGCAAATTTCGTTCGGCACTGTTTTCCGCCATATTTCCAAAAATTTTGCTAATAAGATGCGCTTATTAGTAGCTCTTGTCTCGGACCTCGTGGCAAAAATACTGGCTGAGTATGCCTTTTTACTTTAATTTTATATTCTATCTTGATGTCTCTTTCCATCATGTGTATCAACTAAATCTTTATTTCGCGGTTGGTCACGTACATTTTGGCTAATGTCGATTATTGCATTTTTGTCATCTAAAGATGATGTCAAATCTCAGATGCGTCACGAAAGTTTCAAATTACATGCTGCTGTTTATATTACTTTGCATTTTTGTGCATTCGGCTAAATCTCACACTTGGTGATGATGTCATCTCAGCCCAGATGCATCGAAAAAGTTTTAAATTACGTGTATATTAGCGCAATTTAATTTTGATAATTATTTTTATATTTCACGATTTGTCACGTTTTGACACGCGCGTTTGAATTCGATGTTATCGCAAAGCAGCCGTACATTGGCGCTTGAAAATTTTAGATTACATTGCATTTTTGTGCATTCGGCTAAACCTCACACCTGGTGATGATGTCATCTCAGCCCAGATGCATCGAAAAAAGTTTCAAATTACTTGTATATCAATGCAATTTAACCTTGATAATTATTCTTATATTTCACGATTTTGTCATGTTTTGACACGCGCGTTTGAATTCTGATGTCATCGCGAAGCAGCCGTACATCGGCGCTTGAAAAATTGAAAGAATATCGAGAAAGCTGTAGGTGCGTAAAGTAGATGAAGGGGCAAGAGTGGTATACGAGTCGTTTCTCCTTCTCCTAAATTTTCAATCTCCCACCACGCCATACTTTTGAAAAAAAGCGTTATATACTCGGTTAATTTTTATACGATCAGTGTCGTGTCAACTGCTAGTACCAACGGTCCACTGCTCATAACCGAAAGACAAAATGTACTCTCCTGAAGAAAGTACCAGCAACAGTTGCAAACGCATGAATTACTACGTTCCACGAGACGAAATTAAACCGCGCAAGAAACCACGAGATGAAATCAAATCGTACAAGAAACCGTGTAATTTGTAAGTATTACAAATGTTTTATATATATATATTTTTTTTTCATGTTTTTTTCCATGCTATTTCATATTTAATTGTATTTTTCAGATATGGTAAACCTCGTTGTATACCACGTATTTTGGTACGCAGATTTGCTTTGACGCGCACTGCTTATAAATACTTGGATATTGGAATCAGCGTTGGAGTAACATCTTACGTGGAATTACATCTCGGCGATAACCGAGGCAATCAAATCGCATTACCTATTGACACATGGGAATCGCTAATGTTGAAACGAGTGGCTGTTGAACAGCTTGTACAAACGCCTAATCATGCGCCAATATGGATTTACGATTTAACAATTGAGATTGTTAAAATACATGATGCGAGTATTGTGAAACTTACATTACGCGATTCTTGCTTGTACATGAAACCGTCAACTATATTTTTTTTATTTGAACTCGAACATTGCGTTAATCATGAATATTTGAAACTGTGTGAGAATATAAAAGCTGTAAATGAGAGTTTCGATCGACTTGTCGTTAATTTGCAAGGTAATATGTTTGGTGCCGAAAAAGATGATGCTATTAAAATCTTGCGCGACGTCTATGATAAAACATCTGTCATAGATTGTGAACTATTAGCGTATGCTGTGGATGAACTTTTGTCTGAAACCTTGAGACGAGGTGATGTATTTTAATATAAATAAATGTGATAAAATGAAAAAATGATTATGTATTTCTTTCGCTTCCCTTTCTTGCTTGCGCTATCCTTCTCCTACATACGTGCGTGCCTCGCGTAAGCGTTCTTCGTAAAGTGATACATCCCCTACTCTAAAATGTTTAATCGAGACGATGTCTATCTCGTTGTATCCGCCACAAAGTATTTGACTGTTCGTAAGGTAGAAGAAGTGAAGTGAAAAAGTACAAAATGGCTCAAGAGATGATTGATATGTCGCGGCAAGCATCCAATTTTTATCAAAAGATATTAGATGCTGCAAAGGCTGCATTTTTACCATGGGTACGTAGTTTTGTGATATACCTTTTTGTACAAATTATGTATTATAATTTTTATATTATATTTACAGTGCCTCATCGATGTCCGCATAGACGGATTTGTAAATATACGGCATCGACAGAGAGTGCGTATGTTGCGGCGGATTGCACGAAAAGATCTTGCAGAATTATGGGGTGACACCCGAGAGGCCCGCGAGTGGGCGGAAATATTTCCGCTTAACGATATCTTTTGCCTTCGACAGCTTTTTGAGCTCGAACCTTATGATGATTACAGCGATTATTTCGGTGATGAAGATTGGGAACTGGAAGAGCTAAAAGAACCTCCGAACAAGAAGCATAGAACTAACTGTAAATATCTTCTTTATTAATAAATTTATTATTTATTAAATTTATTACGTTCAAACTAGATTAATATACTAATAAGATTTCTTTCTGTTTCAGAAGGAGCCTACATATTATATTATTTTTATTATTATTTATTATTATTTGATTATTAGTTTATTCTTTTTTAACCATACACACACACACACACACACACACACACACACACACACACACACATACATTTTGTATTACACATAATTATGAATAAATATTATTATTTTATATTTAAAATGTTTGTTGATTATTTCTTATCCGCGAACGTTATCCTTTTCCCACGCCAATGCGGACTCTATCCTTTTCCTTCACGCGTGCATGCCTCGCGCTATCTCTCTCACTCCGCCTTGCGAACGTCGTATCATCCGCGTGCATGCTTCGCGCTATCTCTTCTCTTTTACATGCATATTTAAATACTTTGAATAGTTGTCTGTGGAAACATGCTAACTTTTGTTTTCTTATCAAGAGCTGAGAGTAAGCGTTCTTCGTAAGTGATACATCTCCTACTCTAAAATGTTTAATCGAGACAATGTCTATCCCGTGTGTTTGTCATAACGTTTCGAGCAGTGAGTGACGAAAAGTTTAAGTGAAATTTGAAAAATGCCGTCGTTGATTGAATTGGTGCTGCAAGGGGGTCGGCCGTACGCGTCGTGGTGGGCAAAGGATCTCGCAATGGGGCTATTGCGGGTTTTGCTGAATCTGGTGTGTTTCCAAAGAGTAAGTAATATTTGTTTTATATTAATTATTTATAATATATTAATTATTTATAATAAATATTCTAATTCGATTTAATTTATAGTATCAATATACGAGCGAGATCGAGATCCCTGGATTTGTCAACATTAGACGCCGGCAACTTGTACGAGCGCTGCGCCGGCACGAGCGCGAGTTCCTCGAGGACGTATGGGAGGATAATGGCCCGGACGGTCTTCATTTAGACCTAAGACGTCTCTTCGGGCTCGAACCCTATGAGGAACCCTATGTGATGGAAGAATCGTGGGACGAGCCTCCGAGCAAGAGGTCAAAGAATTAATTGTAAGTATCTTCTTTTTAAAATTTATATTAGATTTATAAACATTAAATAATATACTATAAGATTCTTTCTGTTTCAGATGGAGCCTACATATTATATTATTTTTATTATTATTTTATTATTTTTTCTATTATTATTTTATTTTATATTTTATATATATATTTTTTTAAACACACACACACACACACACACACACACACACACACACACACACATACATTTTGTATTACACATAAATTATGAATAAACATATATTATTATTATTATATTTAAAATGTTTGTTGATTATTTCTGCGCCTCCTTCTCCCACGTCCCATGCATGCTCGCGCTGTCTCTCTCTCTCTCTCTCTCTCTCCCGCGAACGTTATCCTTTTCCCACGCCAATGCGGACTCTATCCTTTTCCTTCACGCGTGCATGCCTCGCGCTATCTCTCTCACTCCGCCTTGCGAACGCCGTATCATCCGCGTGCATGCTTCGCGCTATCTCTCTCTCTCCCAAGTGCATCCTTCGCGCTATCCCTCTCCCAAGTGCATGCCTCGCGCTTCTCTCTCTTTCTCCCAAGTGCATGCTTCGCGCTTATCCCTCTCTTACACCTACTCGCGCGGGTCCCTCGCCTATCGTTAGGACGCGGTCCCCCTCCCTCTCCCCGCCGGACCCCCTCGCCCACCAGTTAGGACGTGCGGACTTCTCGCTATCGGTTAGGACGCGTCCCTCCCCGCGGACCCCTCGCCCACCAGTTAGGACGCGCGGACTTCTCGCTTATCGGTTAGGACGCGGTCCCTCTCCCCGCGGACCCCTCGCCCACCAGTTAGGACGCGCGGACTTCTCGCC
>WHNR01000372.1:0-42289 GCA_009859135.1 Formica selysi
GGCAAATCTCACTTCACAGGCACGTAACTAAGTCGTTCCGAACGAAGGAAACTTGCGTACATAGCGATCTTAGCTCTGTGTGCCGAGAAGCGTTGTTCCTCAATTTCCTTGATGTGTTATGAAAACTTTCGGTATATCTCACTTACAGGTACGTAACTAAGTCGTTCCGAACGAAGGAAACTTGCGTACATAGCGATCTTAGCTCTGTGAGCCGAGAAGCGTTGTTCCTCAATTTCCTTGATGTGTTATGAAAATTTTCGGCATATCTCACTTACAGGCACGTAACTAAGTCGTTCCGAACGAAGGAAACTTGCGTACATAGCGATCTTAGCTCTGTGAGCCGAGAAGCGTTGTTCCTCAATTTCCTTGATGTGTTATGAAAATTTTCGGCAAATCTCACTTACAGGCACGTAACTAAGTCGTTCCGAACGAAGGAAACTTGCGTACATAGCGATCTTAGCTCTGTGTGCCGAGAAGCGTTGTTCCTCAATTTCCTTGATGTGTTATGAAAATTTTCGGCAAATCTCCTTACAGGCACGTAACTAAGTCGTTCCGAACGAAGGAAACTTGCGTACATAGCGATCTTAGCTCTGTGTGCCGAGAAGCGTTGTTCCTCATTTCCTTGATGTGTTATGAAAACTTTCGGTATATCTCACTTACAGGTACGTAACTAAGTCGTTCCGAACGAAGGAAACTTGCGTACATAGCGATCTTAGCTCTGTGAGCCGAGAAGCGTTGTTCCTCAATTTCCTTGATGTGTTATGAAATTTTCGGCAAATCTCGCTTACAGGCACGTAACTAAGTCGTTCCGAACGAAGGAAACTTGCGTACATAGCGATCTTAGCTCTGTGTGCCGAGAAGCGTTGTTCCTCAATTTCCTTGATGTGTTATGAAAATTTCGGCAAATCTCCTTACAGGCACGTAACTAAGTCGTTCCGAACGAAGGAAACTTGCGTACATAGCGATCTTAGC
Source organism: Formica selysi (assembly GCA_009859135.1). NCBI lineage: Eukaryota > Metazoa > Arthropoda > Insecta > Hymenoptera > Formicidae > Formica > Formica selysi. Next base: position 973 of record WHNR01000372.1, read on the forward strand.
TCTGTGTGCCGAGAAGCGTTGTTCCTCAATTTCCTTGATGTGTTATGAAAACTTTCGGTATATCTCACTTACAGGTACGTAACTAAGTCGTTCCGAACGAAGGAAACTTGCGTACATAGCGATCTTAGCTCTGTGAGCCGAGAAGCGTTGTTCCTCAATTTCCTTGATGTGTTATGAAAATTTTCGGCAAATCTCGCTTACAGGCACGTAACTAAGTCGTTCCGAACGAAGGAAACTTGCGTACATAGCGATCTTAGCTCTGTGAGCCGAGAAGCGTTGTTCCTCAATTTCCTTGATGTGTTATGAAAATTTTCGGCAAATCTCACTTACAGGCACGTAACTAAGTCGTTCCGAACGAAGGAAACTTGCGTACATAGCGATCTTAGCTCTGTGTGCCGAGAAGCGTTGTTCCTCAATTTCCTTGATGTGTTATGAAAATTTCGGCAATCTCACTTACAGGACGTAACTAAGTCGTTCCGAACGAAGGAAACTTGCGTACATAGCGATCTTAGCTCTGTGTGCCGAGAAGCGTTGTTCCTCAATTTCCTTGATGTGTTATGAAAATTTCGGCAAATCTCCTTAAGGCACGTAACTAAGTCGTTCCGAACGAAGGAAATTTGCGTACATGCGATCTTACTCTTGTGCCGAGAAGCGTTGTTCCTCAATTTCCTTGATGTGTTATGAAAACTTTCGGTATATCTCACTTACAGGTACGTAACTAGTCGTTCCGAACGAAGGAAACTTGCGTACATAGCGATCTTAGCTCTGTGTGCCGAGAAGCGTTGTTCCTCAATTTCCTTGATGTGTTATGAAAATTTTCGGCAAATCTCGCTTACAGGCACGTAACTAAGTCGTTCCGAACGAAGGAAACTTGCGTACATAGCGATCTTAGCTCTGTGAGCCGAGAAGCGTTGTTCCTCAATTTCCTTGATGTGTTATGAAAATTTTCGGCATATCTCACTTACAGGCACGTAACTAAGTCGTTCCGAACGAAGGAAACTTGCGTACATAGCGATCTTAGCTCTGTGTGCCGAGAAGCGTTGTTCCTCAATTTCCTTGATGTGTTATGAAAATTTTCGGCAAATCTCACTTACAGGCACGTAACTAAGTCGTTCCGAACGAAGGAAACTTGCGTACATAGCGATCTTAACTCTGTGTGCCGAGAAGCGTTGTTCCTCAATTTCCTTGATGTGTTATGAAAACTTTCGGTATATCTCACTTACAGGTACGTAACTAAGTCGTTCCGAACGAAGGAAACTTGCGTACATAGCGATCTTAGCTCTGTGAGCCGAGAAGCGTTGTTCCTCAATTTCCTTGATGTGTTATGAAAATTTTCGGCATATCTCGCTTACAGGCACGTAACTAAGTCGTTCCGAACGAAGGAAACTTGCGTACATAGCGATCTTAGCTCTGTGAGCCGAGAAGCGTTGTTCCTCAATTTCCTTGATGTGTTATGAAAATTTTCGGCAAATCTCACTTACAGGCACGTAACTAAGTCGTTCCGAACGAAGGAAACTTGCGTACATAGCGATCTTAGCTCTGTGAGCCGAGAAGCGTTGTTCCTCAATTTCCTTGATGTGTTATGAAAATTTTCGGCAAATCTCCTTACAGGCACGTAACTAAGTCGTTCCGAACGAAGGAAACTTGCGTACATAGCGATCTTACTCTGTGTGCCGAGAAGCGTTGTTCCTCAATTTCCTTGATGTGTTATGAAAACTTTCGGTATATCTCACTTACAGGTACGTAACTAAGTCGTTCCGAACGAAGGAAACTTGCGTACATAGCGATCTTAGCTCTGTGAGCCGAGAAGCGTTGTTCCTCAATTTCCTTGATGTGTTATGAAAATTTTCGGCATATCTCACTTACAGGCACGTAACTAAGTCGTTCCGAACGAAGGAACTTGCGTACATAGCGATCTTAGCTCTGTGTGCCGAGAAGCGTTGTTCCTCAATTTCCTTGATGTGTTATGAAAATTTCGGCAAATCTCACTTACAGGTACGTAACTAAGTCGTTCCGAACGAAGGAAACTTGCGTACATAGCGATCTTAGCTCTGTGTGCCGAGAAGCGTTGTTCCTCAATTTCCTTGATGTGTTATGAAAACTTTCGGTATATCTCACTTACAGGTACGTAACTAAGTCGTTCCGAACGAAGGAAACTTGCGTACATAGCGATCTTAGCTCTGTGTGCCGAGAAGCGTTGTTCCTCAATTTCCTTGATGTGTTATGAAAATTTTCGGCAAATCTCACTTACAGGCACGTAACTAAGTCGTTCCGAACGAAGGAAACTTGCGTACATAGCGATCTTAGCTCTGTGTGCCGAGAAGCGTTGTTCCTCAATTTCCTTGATGTGTTATGAAAATTTCGGTAATCTCACTTACAGGTACGTAACTAAGTCGTTCCGAACGAAGGAAACTTGCGTACATAGCGATCTTAGCTCTGTGTGCCGAGAAGCGTTGTTCCTCAATTTCCTTGATGTGTTATGAAAATTTCGGCATATCTCACTTACAGGCACGTAACTAAGTCGTTCCGAACGAAGGAAACTTGCGTACATAGCGATCTTAGCTCTGTGTGCCGAGAAGCGTTGTTCCTCAATTTCCTTGATGTGTTATGAAAATTTTCGGCAAATCTCACTTACAGGCACGTAACTAAGTCGTTCCGAACGAAGGAAACTTGCGTACATAGCGATCTTAGCTCTGTGGCCGAGAAGCGTTGTTCCTCAATTTCCTTGATGTGTTATGAAAATTTCGGCAAATCTCACTTACAGGCACGTAACTAAGTCGTTCCGAACGAAGGAAACTTGCGTACATAGCGATCTTAGCTCTGTGTGCCGAGAAGCGTTGTTCCTCAATTTCCTTGATGTGTTATGAAAATTTTCGGCAAATCTCGCTTACAGGCACGTAACTAAGTCGTTCCGAACGAAGGAAACTTGCGTACATAGCGATCTTAGCTCTGTGTGCCGAGAAGCGTTGTTCCTCAATTTCCTTGATGTGTTATGAAAATTTTCGGCATATCTCACTTACAGGCACGTAACTAAGTCGTTCCGAACGAAGGAAACTTGCGTACATAGCGATCTTAGCTCTGTGAGCCGAGAAGCGTTGTTCCTCAATTTCCTTGATGTGTTATGAAAATTTCGGCAATCTCACTTACAGGCACGTAACTAAGTCGTTCCGAACGAAGGAAACTTGCGTACATAGCGATCTTAGCTCTGTGTGCCGAGAAGCGTTGTTCCTCAATTTCCTTGATGTGTTATGAAAATTTCGGCAAATCTCACTTACAGGCACGTAACTAAGTCGTTCCGAACGAAGGAAACTTGCGTACATAGCGATCTTAGCTCTGTGTGCCGAGAAGCGTTGTTCCTCAATTTCCTTGATGTGTTATGAAAATTTCGGCAATCTCACTTACAGGCACGTAACTAAGTCGTTCCGAACGAAGGAAACTTGCGTACATAGCGATCTTAGCTCTGTGTGCCGAGAAGCGTTGTTCCTCAATTTCCTTGATGTGTTATGAAAATTTTCGGCAAATCTCACTTACAGGCACGTAACTAAGTCGTTCCGAACGAAGGAAACTTGCGTACATAGCGATCTTAGCTCTGTGTGCCGAGAAGCGTTGTTCCTCAATTTCCTTGATGTGTTATGAAAATTTTCGGCAATCTCACTTACAGGCACGTAACTAAGTCGTTCCGAACGAAGGAAACTTGCGTACATAGCGATCTTAGCTCTGTGAGCCGAGAAGCGTTGTTCCTCAATTTCCTTGATGTGTTATGAAAATTTTCGGCAAATCTCACTTACAGGCACGTAACTAAGTCGTTCCGAACGAAGGAAACTTGCGTACATAGCGATCTTAGCTCTGTGTGCCGAGAAGCGTTGTTCCTCAATTTCCTTGATGTGTTATGAAAATTTTCGGCATATCTCACTTACAGGCACGTAACTAAGTCGTTCCGAACGAAGGAACTTGCGTACATAGCGATCTTAGCTCTGTGAGCCGAGAAGCGTTGTTCCTCAATTTCCTTGATGTGTTATGAAAACTTTCGGTATATCTCACTTACAGGTACGTAACTAAGTCGTTCCGAACGAAGGAAACTTGCGTACATAGCGATCTTAGCTCTGTGGCCGAGAAGCGTTGTTCCTCAATTTCCTTGATGTGTTATGAAAATTTTCGGCATATCTCGCTTACAGGCACGTAACTAAGTCGTTCCGAACGAAGGAAACTTGCGTACATAGCGATCTTAGCTCTGTGAGCCGAGAAGCGTTGTTCCTCAATTTCCTTGATGTGTTATGAAAATTTTCGGCAAATCTCACTTACAGGCACGTAACTAAGTCGTTCCGAACGAAGGAAACTTGCGTACATAGCGATCTTAGCTCTGTGAGCCGAGAAGCGTTGTTCCTCAATTTCCTTGATGTGTTATGAAAATTTTCGGCAAATCTCACTTACAGGCACGTAACTAAGTCGTTCCGAACGAAGGAAACTTGCGTACATAGCGATCTTACTCTGTGTGCCGAGAAGCGTTGTTCCTCCATTTCCTTGATGTGTTATGAAAACTTTCGGTATATCTCACTTACAGGTACGTAACTAAGTCGTTCCGAACGAAGGAAACTTGCGTACATAGCGATCTTAGCTCTGTGAGCCGAGAAGCGTTGTTCCTCAATTTCCTTGATGTGTTATGAAAATTTTCGGCATATCTCACTTACAGGCAGGTAACTAAGTCGTTCCGAACGAAGGTAACTTGCGTACATAGCGATCTTAGCTCTGTGAGCCGAGAAGCGTTGTTCCTCAATTTCCTTGATGTGTTATGAAAATTTTCGGCAAATCTAACTTTCAGGCACGTAACTAAGTCGTTCCGAACGAAGGAAACTTGCGTACAAGCGATCTAACTCTGTGTGCCGAGAAGCGTTGTTCCTCATTTCCTTGATGTGTTATGAAAACTTTCGGTATATCTCCTTACAGGTACGTAACTAATCGTTCCAACGAAGGAAACTTGCGTACATAGCGATCTTAGCTTTGTGAGCCGAGAAGCGTTGTTCCTCAATTTCCTTGATGTGTTATGAAAATTTTCGGCAAATCTCACTTACAGGACGTAACTAGTCGTTCCGAACGAAGGAAACTTGCGTACATAGCGATCTTACTCTGTGAGCCGAGAAGCGTTGTTCCTCAATTTCCTTGATGTGTTATGAAAATTTTCGGCATATCTCACTTACAGGTCGTAACTAAGTCGTTCCGAACGAAGGAAACTTGCGTACATAGCGATCTTAGCTCTGTGAGCCGAGAAGCGTTGTTCCTCAATTTCCTTGATGTGTTATGAAAATTTTCGGCAATCTCACTTACAGGCAGTAACTAAGTCGTTCCGAACGAAGGAACTTGCGTACATAGCGATCTTAGCTCTGTGAGCCGAGAAGCGTTGTTCCTCAATTTCCTTGATGTGTTATGAAAATTTTCGGCAAATCTCACTTTCAGGCACGTAACTAAGTCGTTCCGAACGAAGGAAACTTGCGTACATAGCGATCATAACTCTGTGTGCCGAGAAGCGTTGTTCCTCATTTCCTTGATGTGTTATGAAAACTTTCGGTATATCTCACTTACAGGTACGTAACTAATCGTTCCGAACGAAGGAAACTTGCGTACATAGCGATCTTAGCTCGTGAGCCGAGAAGCGTTGTTCCTCAATTTCCTTGATGTGTTATGAAAATTTTCGGCAATCTCGCTTACAGGCACGTAACTAAGTCGTTCCGAACGAAGGAAACTTGCGTACATAGCGATCTTAGCTCTGTGTGCCGAGAAGCGTTTTCCTCAATTTCCTTGATGTGTTATGAAAATTTCGGTATATCTCACTTACAGGTACGTAACTAATCGTTCCGAACGAAGGAAACTTGCGTACATAGCGATCTTAGCTCTGTGAGCCGAGAAGCGTTGTTCCTCAATTTCCTTGATGTGTTATGAAAACTTTCGGTATATCTCACTTACAGGTACGTAACTAAGTCGTTCCGAACGAAGGAAACTTGCGTACATAGCGATCTTAGCTCTGTGTGCCGAGAAGCGTTGTTCCTCAATTTCCTTGATGTGTTATGAAAATTTTCGGCAAATCTCCTTATAGGCACGTAACTAAGTCTTCCGAAGAAGGAAATTGCGTACATTCATCTTATCTTGTAGCCGAGAAGCGTTGTTCCTCAATTTCTTGATGTGTTATGAAAACTTTCGGTATATCTCACTTACAGGTACGTAACTAAGTCGTTCCGAACGAAGGAAACTTGCGTACATAGCGATCTTAGCTCTGTGTGCCGAGAAGCGTTGTTCCTCAATTTCCTTGATGTGTTATGAAAATTTTCGGCAAATCTCGCTTACAGGCACGTAACTAAGTCGTTCCGAACGAAGGAAATTTGCGTACATAGCGATCTTAGCTCTGTGAGCGGAGAAGCGTTGTTCCTCAATTTCCTTGATGTGTTATGAAAATTTTCGGCAAATCTCACTTACAGGCACGTAACTAAGTCGTTCCGAACGAAGGAAACTTGCGTACATAGCGATCTTAGCTCTGTGGCCGAGAAGCGTTGTTCCTCAATTTCCTTGATGTGTTATGAAAATTTTCGGCAAATCTCACTTACAGGCACGTAACTAAGTCGTTCCGAACGAAGGAAACTTGCGTACATGCGATCTTAGCTCTGTGAGCCGAGAAGCGTTGTTCCTCAATTTCCTTGATGTGTTATGAAAATTTTCGGCATATCTCACTTACAGGTCGTAACTAAGTCGTTCCGAACGAAGGAAACTTGCGTACATAGCGATCTTAGCTCTGTGAGCCGAGAAGCGTTGTTCCTCAATTTCCTTATGTGTTATGAAAATTTTCGGTAATCTCACTTACAGGCAGTAACTAAGTCGTTCCGAACGAAGGAAACTTGCGTACATAGCGATCTTAGCTCTGTGAGCCGAGAAGCGTTGTCCTCAATTTCCTGATGTGTTATGAAAATTTTCGGCAAATCTCACTTACAGGCACGTAACTAAGTCGTTCCGAACGAAGGAAGCTTGCGTACAAGCGATCATAACTCTGTGTGCCGAGAAGCGTTGTTCCTCCATTTCCTTGATGTGTTATGAAAACTTTCGGTATATCTCATTACAGGTACGTAACTAAATCGTTCCGAACGAAGGAAACTTGCGTACATAGCGATCTTAGCTCAGTGAGCCGAGAAGCGTTGCTCCTCAATTTCCTTGATGTGTTTTGAAAATTTCGGCAAATCTCGCTTACAGGCACGTAACTAAGTCGTTCCGAACGAAGGAAATTGCGTACATAGCGATCTTAGCTCTGTGAGCCGAGAAGCGTTGTTCCTCAACTTCCTTGATGTGTTATGAAAATTTTCGGCAAATCTTACTTACAGGCAGGTAACTAAGTCGTTCCGAACGAAGGAAACTTGCGTACACTTCCATCTTAGCTTTGTAAGCCGAGAAGCGTTGTTCCTCAATTTCCTTGATGTGTTATGAAAATTTTCGGCAAATCTCGCTTACAGGCACGTAACTAAGTCGTTCCGAACGAAGGAAATTGCGTACATAGCGATCTTAGCTCTGTGAGACGAGAAGCGTTGTTCCTCAATTTCCTTGATGTGTTATGAAAATTTTCGGCAAATCTAACTTCAGGCACGTAACTAAGTCGTTCCGAACGAAGGAAACTTGCGTACACAGCGATCATAACTCTGTGTGCCGAAAGCGTTGTTCCTCCATTTCCTTGATGTGTTATGAAAACTTTCGGTATATCTCGCTTACAGGCACGTAACTAAGTCGTTCCGAACGAAGGAAATTTGCGTACATAGCGATCTTAGCTCTGTGAGACGAGAAGCGTTGTTCCTTAATTTCCTTGATGTGTTATGAAAATTTTCGGCATATCTCACTTACAGGCAGGTAACTAAGTCGTTCTGAACGAAGGTAACTTGCGTACATAGCGATCTTAGCTCTGTGAGCCGAGAAGCGTTGTTCCTCAATTTCCATGATGTGTTATGAAAATTTTCGGCAAATCTAACTTTCAGGCACGTAACTAAGTCGTTCTGAACGAAGGTAACTTGCGTACATAGCGATCTTAGCTCTGTGAGCCGAGAAGCGTTGTTCCTCAATTTCCATGATGTGTTATGAAAATTTTCGGCAAATCTAACTTTCAGGCACGTAACTAAGTCGTTCTGAACGAAGGAACTTGCGTACATAGCGATCTTAGCTCTGTGAGCCGAGAAGCGTTGTTCCTCAATTTCCATGACGTGTTATGAAAATTTTCGGCAAATCTCACTTACAGGCAGGTACTAAGTCGTTCCGGACGAAGGAAACTTGCGTACATGCGCTCTTATCTCTGTGAGCCGAGAAGCGTTGTTCCTCAATTTCCTTGATGTGTTATGAAAATTTTCAGCATATCTCACTTACAGGTGCGTAACTAAGTCGTTCCGAACGAAGGAAACTTGCGTACATAGCGATCTTAGCTCTGCGAGCCGAGAAGCGTTGTTCCTCAATTTCCTTAATGTGTTATGAAAATTTTCGGCACATCTCACTTACAGGCAGGTAACTAAGTCGTTCTGAACGAAGGTAACTTGCGTACATAGCGATCTTAGCTCTGTGAGCCAAGAAGCGTTGTCCCTCAATTTCCATGATGTGTTATGAAAATTTTCGGCAAATCTAACTTTCAGGCACGTAACTAAGTCGTTCCGAACGAAGGAAACTTGCGTACATAGCGATCTAACTCTGTGTGCCGAGAAGCGTTGTTCCTCCATTTCCTTGATGTGTTATGAAAATTTTCGGCATATCTCACTTACAGGTACGTAACTAAGTCGTTCCGTACGAAGGAGACTTGCGTACATAGCGATCTTATCTCTGTGAGCCGAGAAGCGTTGTTCCTCAATTTCCTTGATGTGTTATGAAAATTTTCGGCAAATCTTGCTTACAGGCAGGTAACTAAGTCGTTCTGAACGAAGGTAACTTGCGTACATAGCGATCTTAGCTCTGTGAGCCAAGAAGCGTTGTCCCTCAATTTCCATGATGTGTTATGAAAATTTTCGGCAAATCTAACTTTCAGGCACGTAACTAAGTCGTTCCGAACGAAGGAAACTTGCGTACATAGCGATCTTATCTCTGTGAGCCGAGAAGCGTTGTTCCACAATGTCCTTGATGTGTTATGAAAATTTTCGGCATATCTCACTTACAGGTACGTAACTAAGTCGTTCCGTACGAAGGAGACTTGCGTACATAGCGATCTTATCTCTGTGAGCCGAGAAGCGTTGTTCCTCAATTTCCTTGATGTGTTATGAAAATTTTCGGCAAATCTTGCTTACAGGCACGTAACTAAGTCGTTCCGAACGAAGGAAACTTGCGTACATAGCGATCTTAGCTCTGTGAGACGAGGAGAGTTGATCCTCAATTTCCTAGATGTGTTATGAAAATTTTCGGCAAATCTCACTTACAGGCACGTAACTAAGTCGTTCCGAACGATGGAAACTTGCGTACACTTCGATCTTGGCTTTGTAAGCCGAGAAGCGTTGTTCCTCAATTTTCTGGATGTGTTATGAAAACTTTCGATATATCTCACTTACAGGTACGTAACTAAGTCGTTCCGAACGAAGGAAACTTGCGTACATAGCGATCTTATCTCTGTGCGCCGAGATGCGTTGTTCATCAGTTTCCTTTATGTGTTATGAAAATTTTCGGCAAATCTAACTTACAGGCACGTAAATAAGTCGTTCCGAACGAAGGAAACTTGCGTACATAGCGATCTTAACTCTGTGTGCCGAGAAGCGTTGTTCCTCTATTTCCTTGATGTGTTATGAAAATTTTCGGCAAATCTCGCTTATAGGCACGTAACTAAGTCATTCCGAACGAAGGAAATTTGCGTACACTTCCATCTTAGCTTTGTAAGCCGAGAAGCGTTGTTCCTCAATTATCTTGATGTGTTTTGAAAACTTTCGGTATATCTCACTTACAGGTGCGTAACTAAGTCGTTCCGAACGAAGGAAACTTGCGTACATAGCGATCTTAGCTCTGTGTGCCGAGAAGCGTTGTTCCTCAATTTCCTTGATGTGTTATGAAAATTTTCGTCAAATCTCGCTTATAGGCACGTAACTAAGTCGTTCCGAACGAAGGAAATTTGCGTACATAGCGATGTTAGCTCTGTGAGCCGAGAAGCGTTGTTCCTCAATTTCCTTGATGTGTTTGGAAAATTTTCGGCAAATCTCACTTACAGGCACGTAACTAAGACGTTCCGAACGAAGGAAACTTGCGTACATAGCGATCTTATCTCTGTGAGCCGAGAAGCGTTGTTCCTCAATTTTCTTGTCGTGTTATGAAAATTTTCGGCAAATCTAACTTACAGGCACGTAACTAAGTCGTTCCGAACGAAGGAAACTTGCGTACATAGCGATCTTAGCTCTGTGAGCCGAGAAGCGTTGTTCCTCAATTTCCTTGATGTGTTTGGAAAATTTTCGGCAAATCTCACTTACAGGCACGTAACTAAGACGTTCCGAACGAAGGAAACTTGCGTACATAGCGATCTTATCTCTGTGAGCCGAGAAGCGTTGTTCCTCAATTTCCTTGTCGTGTTATGAAAATTTTCGGCAAATCTAACTTACAGGCACGTAACTAAGTCGTTCCGAACGAAGGAAACTTGCGTACATAGCGATCTTTGCTCTGTGAGCCGAGAAGCGTTGTTCCTCAATTTCCTTGATGTGTTATGAAAATTTTCGGGAAATCTCGCTTACAGGCACGTAACTAAGTAGGGTTATAGGGCCGGTTCTAACTCTGGTCCTCTGAGGGGAGGTGAGGGACGGGGGGTCCCGCGCTGGCGAGGGGGCATGACGTCACGCGGGCGGAGGGGGATTTTGGTGGCGCGGGGGAATGACGTCACGCGGGCGGGGGAGCTTATCGCGGGAGCATAATCGGCTCGGTGTATTACAAAGGGCGGGTTCCGATGTCCGACTGCTCGAATTTATAAACATTATAAACAAATATCGTCTCGCACTATTGCACGTGCGGCATTATTGAATTTCATAGAAAGATGATAAGGCGAGCGCCGATGTCCGGCTGCTAGAATTCGCGTCGGGACATGTTTATCGGTATATTACAAATGGCTAGCGCCGATGTCCGGCTGCTATAATTTATTATAAACAAAATAGAACCATCGCGGTGGTCTCTTCATTTTTCCCAGGAGGGGCCGCTCGCGCACTTCTCGCACTATTGCACGTGCGGCATTATTGAATTTCGTAGAAAGATGATAAGGCGAGCGCCGATGTCCGGCTGCTAGAATTCGCGTCGGGACATGTTTATCGGTATATTACAAATGGCTAGCGCCGATGTCCGGCTGCTATAATTTATTATAAACAAAATAGAACCATCGCGGTGGTCTCTTCATTTTTTCCAGGAGGAGCCGCTCGCGCACTATTGCGCGTAACATTAGAATTAGATGATAAGGCGAGCGCCGATATCCTACCGCTCGAATTTATAAATAATATAAACAAGATAGAACCATCGCGGTACCATATCGCGATAGATGAAAAATATATAATGAAGAACGAAGGGTGTCAAAAACTCAGTATTCGATTTGAAAGCTTGCGGTCCGTATATCGGTTGAAAAAGGTACAGCGGGTACTTGTATTTTTTTGTGTGTCAAGTGTTCGGTATAGAGGAAGATTTTGAAGATAATCTGCACAAAAATGGAAATAGATAATAATTTCGAGGCAGTATTAGATGAGTCGTCCGACGAAGATCAAATGGAAATAGAGAATAATTTCGAGGCAGTATCAGATGAATCGTCCGACGAAGATCACGCATTGTCAGATGACAGTGATTACATGAGCGATCAAAGCGAGAATCTTAGAGAAATTGTTGACAAGATAGTGCCTCATTCGCAAATTATTGCGCTAAACGGAAGTACAAAGTGTTGCGCTATATACTTTTATTATACCACGGGTGGTTCTTTTGCTGTATGTGCTTCGTGCATGATCTCTATAGCAGACACCGATGCCGGGTACATGTATGCTGTTCGGAAGCATGTGATTGAGATATACGACGCGATAAGTGGCCGGTCCTGCTCCAATTGCAGACTTCCGATGTATCAGATCTTTCCATGCAATATGTGCCCAATTTGCACATAGTAAAAAAAACATTGTCATAAAAAGTGTGAAAAATAATAATAAAAAAACATGGAAAACACCGAGCAAACCGAACGCGACCTGTTGGAGCTATCGCACCGAGTCGCTACCTTGGGCGAGTATTTCGCGTGGGCGCAGCGATGCGAAGAATTTATCAAACAGCTCGAGGAACGCAGTAGTGTCAAGCGTCCGCGGCTCTCGATCGGAGTTCGACAATCTTTGGTGGCTAGAATCGCGCGACTCAAGGGTGCGAAGATTCGATTAGAGAGACGGTTTATACATAGCGGTGGTGATTACAGTGGTAACAATAACGCGGAAAGACTCGTTTGGCGAGAGATCGATACCGCGTTCGAAAACCGTATACTGACCGGTGCGGTGATTAACGCAGTCTATATCGAACCTCGACAATTTCTCGAGGATACGAAAGACATTGTGCTCGAACACGTGCAAAAAGTTATGGAAAGATATTTTAACGTGAAAGTAAATACTGTGTTCAACGGTGAATTCGTGTCGGGTGATAAACGTGCCAATAAGAGTATCAATACCAGAAACTATGAACTCTTTCGCACGTCCGATCTACACGAGTGGTACGAGCGACGCGTCGTCGAGCCCACGCTTGCCTCGCTCGAAGAATTTCAAGAACGCGATAGCGGGTGGGCGTTGTCGCGAATCCTCGATTTAACTGTAAATATAAATAAATATAATCCAATGCGTGCGGGGTGCCATATTAAATTACCGCGAGAAATAATAATGAAGAAAGCGGTGATAAACGTGCAATCCAAAGACAATGCGTGTTTCGCGTGGGCGGTGGTCGCTGCTTTGTATCCAGCTGAAGATCATGTTTATCGGGAATCTTCGTACCCACATTACACAACAGTGCTGAATCTCCAGGACATTGAGTTTCCAGTGACTGTTAATCAAATTAAAAAGTTTGAACTTCATAACGACATTTCGATAAATGTATACTGCATCGAGAAAGAGAATAGCGTTGTCCCGATACGTCTGAGCGAACAAAAGAAGGACAGACACGTCAACTTGCTGTACATGCAAGATACGCAAGACGTCGGATATTTTGCATGGATCAAGAATTTATCCCGTCTCGTGAGCTCGCAATTGAGTTGTGGCAAACGAAGGCAATATATCTGCGATCGGTACGTATATTTAATAAAAATGCAATATATATAATATATACGAAAGAAAAATTAATTATTTCTATTTTTTTTACAGATGTTTACACTATTTTAGATCAGACGACAAGTTGCAGTCGCACACTATAGACTGCCAAGAAATGAACGAGTGCGCCATCCGATTACCGGGCGATAAAGACAAATGGCTCAGCTTCAACAACTACAACAGAAAGGAGCGGCTTCCATTCGTCGTATACGCCGACTTGGAGTGCGTGCTGAAAAAGACCGACGGTGATCCGATGACGTCTACGTACACGTTTCAACATCATCAAGTATTTAGCGTAGCTTATTATGTACATTGTTCGTACGACGAATCGTTATCCGCGTATCATTCTCGCCGCAGTACGGACTGCGTTTCGTGGTTCGTGGAAAAATTAAAAAATTTAGCGCAACGCGTAAAGACTATTTTAACCACGAATGTCCCCATGGTAAATTTAACGCGAGATGAGCGGGAAAAGTTTCACAGCGCGACACACTGTCACATTTGCGAAAAACCGTTTGAGCAAGACGATACACGCGTACGCGATCATTGCCATCTTACCGGGCGGTACCGAGGTCCCGCGCATTCAAACTGCAATTTAAATTATAAAGACTCTTTTTGCATTCCAATAGTTTTTCACAATTTATCCGGTTACGATTCACATTTTATCATCGAGGAAATAGCTACCGCGTTCGAAGGCTCGATCAACGTACTACCGATAACGAAAGAAAAGTATATTTCATTCACGAAACATGTTAAAGATGCCGCCGAAAGATCAGATTGGCGAAGCGATATAAAGTTACGATTCATCGATTCGTACAAATTTCTCAGTACTAGTCTCGAAAAATTGGCATCGTTTCTAAATAATGATAAACTCCAAATTTTAAAATCGAAATTTCAAGATTTATCGACCGAAGAGTTCAATTTATTGACGCGAAAAGGTGTCTTTCCATACGAATACATTGACTGTGTCGATAGGTTGCACGATACGTGTTTACCACCGCGCGAATCATTTTACAGTTCCTTGACCGGTGACACCGTATCCGCGAGCGATTACGCGCACGCCGAAAACGTCTGGAGGCGGTTCTCCGTTCGAACGCTGGGCGAATACAGCGACTTGTATTTAAAAACGGATGTCTTGTTATTGGCCGACATTTTTGAAAATTTTCGCAACAAATGTATCGAGAGTTATGGGCTCGACCCCGCGTATTATTATACTCTTCCCGGATACACGTGGGACGCCATGCTAAAACATACGAATATAACGTTTGAATTACTTACTGATATCGATATGGTTATGTTTATCGAACGGGGAATACGCGGTGGCCTGAGCCAATGTTCCGGCAGATACGCGCGAGCCAATAACAAGTACACGCCGTCTTACGATCCATCGAAACCATCGTCGTACATGATGTATTTCGATGTAAACAACTTGTACGGTTGGGCGATGTGTCAACCGTTGCCCTATGCCGAATTTCGATGGGTCGACGACATCTCTGACTTTGACGTTAGCGCGATCGCTTCGGATTCACCCATAGGTTATATTCTCGAGATCGATCTCGAGTATCCGCAACATCTTCACGACACACACGCCGACCTACCGTTCTGTCCGACGCGCGATAAGCCGCCCGGCAAGCGGCAGGACAAGCTCCTCGCGACATTATACGATAAGAAGCGTTACGTCATACACTATCGCAACCTGCAACAATGCACGCGTCACGGCCTTCGCGTCGCAAAGATACATCGCGTATTGCAATTCGCTCAATCCGCATGGCTCCGCGATTACATCGAACTCAACACCCGGTTTAGAACGCGCGCGACAAACGATTTCGAGAAACATTTATACAAGTTAATGAACAACGCGGTATTCGGTAAAACTATGGAAAACGTGCGCAATCACATCGATGTAAAATTATTAACAAAGTGGGACGGACGATACGGCGCGGAGGCGATGATCGCGAAACCAAATTTTCACAGCAGGAGCGTCTTTTCGGAAAATTTGGTCGCTGTCGAATTGTGCAAACTCGAGGTGAAATTTAATAAACCGATCTACGTCGGTATGTGCATCCTAGACATTTCTAAAACGTGTTTGTACGAATTTCATCACGAATACATGGTACCGTTATATCGAGAGAAATGTAAAATAATGTACACCGATACAGACAGCTTGATTTAACACATCGAGTGCGAGGATGTGTACGAGAATATGAAACGCGATATCGCTAGATTCGACACGAGCGATTATCCGGCTAACAACACGTACGGTATACCGCTCGAGAACAAGAAAGTGCCGGGCTTGATGAAGGACGAGAATAACGGTGCGATCATGACTGAATTTGTCGGGCTTAGAGCAAAAATGTACGCGTTGCGAGTAGATAGTAAAAAGATACAAAAAAGGTTAAAGGCGTCAAGAGTAACGTCGTAGCGATAACGATAACGTTCGACGATTACACGCGGTGCCTGCGCGATGAAATTGAAATGACTCGACAGCAGTCATGCATAAGGTCAAAATTGCACGAAGTGTACACAATCAGCGAGACAAAAATCGCCCTGAGTCCGTACGACGACAAGCGATATATCGTACCTGATTCGACCGACACGCTACCGTGGGGACATTACCGGATACCCTTATAATGTAATGTAATGTAATGTAATGTATGTATGTATGCATGTATGTATGAGGAAAACAAAGAAATATATTTCTATCTTTCTTTTTTCTTTTTATATTTCATATTTTATATGCTGTATACATCTTACACATATTATATTTTTATATTTTTTTACATATTTCAGATACTTTATATGTATTTCATATTTTTCATATGTTAAAAATAAAATACAGTTTGTACGAATTAAACCACATTGTCCTTGTGTATCCAAGAGTTGTGCGATCCATCGAATCCCAACCATTTCACGTAAACCTCGTCACCCTTTCTGCGCAGAACTTTCTCCACGAGATACACGTCCGGGTAAGTCGCGCGACGCAACTCGTACTCGTAGAACGCCCCAGCGACAGATTTTTTGCGATAGTCCTCGAGTAAATAGGTTACGGGATTAGTACGCTGCACTTTAACGATCTTAAACACCTCGGTGGTCCAATTTGGCGTGCAACCCTTTTCGAAGATCGTCTTGTACTTGCTAACGCGTACCGAGTCACCTACTTTGAACTTTGCCGGACCCGCGATTTTTATCGCGCTGTACATCGTAGCCAAGAGTCTTTCGGCGATCGCGGGGGTAACGTCGACGGGTCGCATATCGATCGTTCGATGCTTGCGCGTGTTGTAATCCGACACGAGTCGCGGCAACGCGTCGACCCACTTGTAAGTTCCGTTGAGCGTAAACATCTTCCACATGTCGTTTTTTAACGTGCGATTGAATCGTTCGACTACCGATGCCTTCAACACCGAATACGTGGAATAATGATTGATGCCGTGTTTCTTCACGAGACGTTGCACGTCGGCGTTGTAAAATTCCTTCCCCATATCGGTTTGCATATTTTTCGGGTGCCTCTCGCTATCTCGAATTATCTCTGCGATAGCATCAGCCGTCTCGCTTCCGCCTTTACTCTTGAGCGGTACGGCCCACGCGTACTTGCTCAACACATCGATGACGGTGAGTATGTAGTGGTAACCTCTGTTGAAACGAGAGTACGGACGCATCTCGACGATGTCAGCTTGCCACAGGTCGTCGTAACCCCGCACTACGACGCGTCTTCGGGGAAAATTTCTTCTCGCCGGAGCATGCAGTTCCTCGACGAATCGTAGCTTCTCGATATTTTTACGTCCGTCGGATTTTAACGATGTCATGTTTTTAGCTGTGCGGCTGGTCGGCGCGTAATAATATGTGCAATGAAATTACATTATAATTTATATCTCTAATTTTTTAACCATTCAATAACCGTTTATTCCCGTTCATCGTCTTTCAATAATGGTTCTTTGTCATCCGTCATTCGTCGCCGTTCGATAGCCGTTCGTAGCCGTTCCTGACCCGTTCGGTAGCCGTTCCTGATTTGTTCACAGCCGTTCCTGAGCCGTTCCTGAGCCTTTCGATAACCGTCCGACAACCGTTCCTGAACCGTTTGGCCGTCCTTCAACCGTTCGTAGCCGTTCGTGAACCGTCCTTTGCTGTCTGTGAACCGTTTGTTGTCGTCCATTGTCGTTCGTTGGCGTTTCGTTAACGTTTCGTCGTCGTTTTGTTATCGTTCGTTGACGTTTCGTCGTCGTTTCGTTATCGTTCGTTGTCGTTCGTTGGCGTTTCGTTAACGTTTCGTCGTCGTTTTGTTGTCGTTCGTTGACGTTTCGTTAGCCTTTGTTACTCGTTTCCAATCTAGCAATATTCGCACGCCGAAGCTCGTTTACCGCAGTCTGTAACGCTCGCACGTCTTTCTCTAACGCGGCAAGCTTCTCGTCTGACTCTTGCAGTTGATTTCTCAACGTTTTAACGCACCGATCCAGGTACAGTTTGTTGACGGCGTCGGTATCAGCCTCAGGTTGCGCTACACGGCGAATCTTGCGCGACCTCGCGTCAAAGTCCGTAACGGTGCGACACAGAGCGTTATCGCGCACGAAATTTCTCATTAATCCGCTCCATCGACGGTACGAAATGCCGTTCGTCACGTCTTTGCTCTGCTCGGATATCCCAAATTTGTTGATATGCATCATCGATGCGATCGATCGATTGATTAGTTTTGTCGAGACACAGTTTAATTTATAATAATGCCGACTTCGCGAAGTTCCTCGATGATCGACAGAATCTCGTTGTCGTGGCCGTTGTGACCTACTTGGTGCGAAGCGTCGAGCAATCGTAAACGATCCACCAGCTCGTTGGGATCGTCCCAGTGCACGTAGTCGATCTTGTTGTCGGTTAGCGTCATTTCGCGAGGATGAATAATCCCTTTCCAGATTTTTTCCCTTGGGTTCGATCGGTATCAGCTTTGCGATTATTTCTTTGTACTTGTATCCCCTGTTACTCAGTAATCGACCGTGCTCATCGTGATTGCGTTTATGCGCGCTCGTCGTCAACAGCATACTCTTGTACGTTTGCATATCATCCTCCGTATAGATGACGTCATCGGGGGCTTTCTTGAAGATCAACTCGTAAAGACCAGGTGTGCCGGCGTATCGTACGCCGTCGATAATTATGTTATCCGCGTTGTCCACGTCAAAATGTTGGGAGCGTCC
The DNA here is from genome assembly GCA_009859135.1 of Formica selysi. NCBI lineage: Eukaryota > Metazoa > Arthropoda > Insecta > Hymenoptera > Formicidae > Formica > Formica selysi. Next base: position 19,412 of record WHNR01000372.1, read on the forward strand.
CGTTTGACCACGTTGATATTGACGACGGTCCCGATTGACCACGTTGAGATTGACCATGTTGCGATTGACCACGTTGCGATTGACCACGTTGATATTGACGACAGTCCCGATTGACCACAGTCCCGATTGACCACGTTGATATTTACCACGGTTCCGATTGACCACGGTCCCGATTGACCACGGTTCAAATTGACCACGGACCCGATTTACCACGTTGATATTGACCACGGTCCCGATTGACCACGTTTATATTGACCACGTTAATATTGACCACGGTCCCGATTGACCACGTTAATATTGACCACGGTCCCGATTGACCACGTTAATATTGACCACGTTAATATTGACCACTTTAATATTGACCACGTTAATATTGACCACGGTCCCGATTGACCACGTTAATATTGACCACGGTCCCGATTGACCACGTTGATATTGACCACGTTAATATTGACCACGTTAATATTGACCACGTTAATATTGACCACGTTAATATTGACCACGTTAATATTGACCACGTTAATATTGACCACGGATCAATACATGTCGTTACTAGGGCATGTACTTTGCAAGTTGTAAAGCGAGGTCCATTGTGCCTGACTGGCGGAGGGGGTGCGAGAGGGGGGCCGAAGGCCCCCCTTGCACCCCCCGCCAGTGATGCCAGAATGGCCACGCTAGCAACACGCAACCGTAGTGGAGGGGATGACGCACACAAGCGCAAACCGCGTACGTGTGAGCTCGGCGATTCAGCTGGCTTCGGATAGCAGAAGAGGACAGATATACTGTTTTCTGTCTCTCTCCTTCTTATCGAGCCGGCACGAAGACCGGGCGGTACACGTCACACGTCGCTTGGTCGCTTCTCGATTGTCGCTTCTTGCTATGCCTTAAATATTTTTTTCAGCCTTTTTGTATGAGATATATTATCTATTATATATATCTATTATATAATATATTTATGATTAAGATACGTATATAAATTACTTAAAGTTTTTAATCCACGTAAAAATGCATTTTAAATCGATGATTTGAAAGAAGGAATATCCGTGTGGAGACAACAAAAGGAAAAATCATACATTTTATTGTACGAGAAATGTATCGATTTTCCGACAAATGATTAAAAATAATGAGAAGTACTATAAGAAATTTTAAATATTTAAAAAATATGTCATATAATAATATTTAACTTTAGTTTCTATACATACATATTTACAATATCATTACAATACACAAACGTATATACGGACCACATTTATACGTTTGTGTCGTTGTCAAACGATACTGAATGATGATTTTCCACACCACCTATATGAGGTACCACCAATGGCGCGTAAGATTTTTTTAACGTGGGTCTTCGCCTGTAGCCATATCATACCACATTATAATATATAATATGCTCTATTGTATCTGTCATTTATAGAATATTTTTTGCACACTTGCTTTTGCAAATGTGATGTCAATTAGTGACAATAATTTTTTTACACACTTATTTTTGCAAGTGTGATGTCAATTAGTGACAATAATCTTTTTACACACTTGTTTTTGCAAGTGTGATGTCAATTAGTGACAATAATTTTTTTACACACTTGTTTTTGCAAGTGTGATGTCAATTAATGACAATAATTTTTTTACACACTTGTTTTTACAAGTGTGATATCAATTAGTGACAACAATTTTTTGGAACATTTGCTTTTACAAGTATGATGTCTATTACAGACAAAATTTGTTTTACAAACATATCATAACGCGAGGAAAGCTATTCATTGTATTATATAAATAATAATACCCAATTATATTATTTATTTTATTTGCATATAAATAATAATGCCCAATTAAATAATATTATTTATTTTATTTTGAACGTTATTATTGCATATTAATAACCGAAGTATTAGCAATATCATTATCAGCAGCATATAGTGTTAAACTGCTCTTTTTCTTAGGACAAATAGAATATAATTTGTCTGACGACATGAGAGACAAATGGTTTTCATTTATCACCATATCTAAAACTGTGTCTTTTCTTGCTTTTAATGCTGATTTTAACACACAACTAGCGTTTATACATGCAGATGAAAGCTTATTTCTTTTTTTCGTTTTTAAATCTGATAGCAAAGAAAACATTCTTTCTGGGTCGGCATTTGAATTTGGAAGTGATCTAACAGCATTTAAAAGAGACTTCATATTAGGATATGTACATTTAAAAATTTTTTTCCACATCTCATCAAAGTTTAATTTTGAAAGATGTTCTTTTTCTGCTGTTGTAAAATCTAGATGTAAAGTATGCCACTCTTTTTTTAAAGCATTTTCGTCAAAGCCACTGAGGGTTTGAGCAATAAAAGAAACATCATTAAATGATGTTTCTCTTTCAATACTACATAATGCTGTGTTGAATTGGAAAACTGTTAATTTACATAAAAATTTATCTTTAATGGGCAATCTTTTACTAATTTCCTCGGCAGCAGTCACGTAAAATTGTAGACAATTATCTCGAACATTTCCAATTATGTCTGCGCGTCCCTTTTTCATTAAACTTTCGAGATATTCTTCACATTCAGATCCTAAATTTATATCATTTAAAGATTTTTGGTTTTCTTTTTCAGAAAATTTAAAATCATTACATACATTTTTTACAAGCTCTGGTTTCAAAAAATGTTTGGAAATTCTTATTAAAAGTTCCAATAACTTTGGCTGCAACAAGTGAATTCTTGTTTCCACAGCTTGAAAAAATGCATTAAAAGAATTTAAAAAATTTAAAATATGCTTTAAAAATAACAAATATGCTTTTACATCCGGATTTTCCATCACAGATAATAAATTGTCTCCTGATTTAGATTTTTCACTTATAACTATTTCAGTCAAAAAAAGCTTCGTAGTATCCCGAAAATCAAGAAGTCTCACAACACATGAATGGTGAGATAGCCATCGTGTAGTGGATAATCTTAAAATTTTACAGTTTGTTTCCTGAAAACATTTGGTAAATTCTTCATAAATAGCAGCACGTTTAGGACTACTATTAATATAATTTGCTATTTTTTTTGAAAACTCCTCGCAGCCTAAATCAGGAGACAATTTATTATCTGTGATGGAACATCCGGATGTAAAAGCATATTTGTTATTTTTAAAGCATATTTAAAATTTTTTAAATTCTTTTAATGCATTTTTTCAAGCTGTGGAAACAAGAATTCACTTGTTGCAGCCAAAGTCATTGGAACTTTTAATAAGAATTTCCAAACATTTTTTGAAACCAGAGCTTGTAAAAAATGTATGTAATGATTTTAAATTTTCTGAAAAAGAAAACCAAAAATCTTTAAATGATATAAATTTAGGATCTGAATGTGAAGAATATCTCGAAAGTTTAATGAAAAAGGGACGCGCAGACATAATTGGAAATGTTCGAGATAATTGTCTACAATTTTACGTGACTGCTGCCGAGGAAATTAGTAAAAGATTGCCCATTAAAGATAAATTTTTATGTAAATTAACAGTTTTCCAATTCAACACAGCATTATGTAGTATTGAAGAGAAACATCATTTAATGATGTTTCTTTTATTGCTCAAACCCTCAGTGGCTTTGACGAAAATGCTTTAAAAAAAGAGTGGCATACTTTACATCTAGATTTTACAACAGCAGAAAAAGAACATCTTTCAAAATTAAACTTTGATGAGATGTGGAAAAAAATTTTTAAACGTACATATCCCAATATGAAGTCTCTTTTAAATGCTGTTAGATCACTTCCAAATTCAAATGCCGACCCAGAAAGAATGTTTTCTTTGCTATCAGATTTAAAAACGAAAAAAAGAAATAAGCTTTCATCTGCATGTATAAACGCTAGTTGTGTGTTAAAATCAGCATTAAAAGCAAGAAAAGAAACAGTTTTAGATATGGTGATAAATGAAATCCATTTGTCTCTCATGTCATCAGACAAATTATATTCTATTTGTCCTAAGAAAAAGAGCAGTTTAACACTATATGCTGCTGATAATGATATTGCTAATACTTCGGTTATTAATATGCAATAATAACGTTCAAAATAAAATAAATAATATTATTTAATTGGGCATTATTATTTATATGCAAATAAAATAAATAATATAATTGGGTATTATTATTTATATAATACAATGAATAGCTTTCCTCGCGTTATGATATGTTTGTAAAACAAATTTTGTCTGTAATAGACATCATACTTGTAAAAGCAAATGTTCCAAAAAATTGTTGTCACTAATTGATATCACACTTGTAAAAACAAGTGTGTAAAAAAATTATTGTCATTAATTGACATCACACTTGCAAAAACAAGTGTGTAAAAAAATTATTGTCACTAATTGACATCACACTTGCAAAAACAAGTGTGTAAAAAAATTATTGTCACTAATTGACATCACACTTGCAAAAATAAGTGTGTAAAAAAATTATTGTCACTAATTGACATCACATTTGCAAAAGCAAGTGTGCAAAAAATATTCTATAAATGACAGATACAATAGAGCATATTATATATTATAATGTGGTATGATATGGCTACAGGCGAAAATCCACGTTAAAAAAATCTTACGCGCCATTGGTGGTACCTCATATAGGTGGTGTGGAAAATCATCATTCAGTATCGTTTGACAACGACACAAACGTATAAATGTGGTCCGTATATACGTTTGTGTATTGTAATGATATTGTAAATATGTATGTATAGAAACTAAAGTTAAATATTATTATATGACATATTTTTTAAATATTTAATATTTCTTATAGTACTTCTCATTATTTTTAATCATTTGTCGGAAAATCGATACATTTCTCGTACAATAAAATGTATGATTTTTCCTTTTGTTGTCTCCACACGGATATTCCTTCTTTCAAATCATCGATTTAAAATGCATTTTTACGTGGATTAAAAACTTTAAGTAATTTATATACGTATCTTAATCATAAATATATTATATAATAGATATATATAATAGATAATATATCTCATACAAAAAGGCTGAAAAAAATATTTAAGGCATAGCAAGAAGCGACAATCGAGAAGCGACCAAGCGACGTGTGACGTGTACTGCCCGGTCTTCGTGCCGGCTCGATAAGAAGGAGAGAGACAGAAAACAGTATATCTGTCCTCTTCTGCTATCCGAAGCCAGCCGAAGCGCCGAGCTCACACGTACGCGGTTTGCGCTTGTGTGCATCATCCCCTCCACTACGATTGCGTGTTGCTAGCGTGGCCATTCTGGCATCACTGCCCCCGCATGTGTGTGTGTGTGTGTGTGTGTGTGTGTGTGTGTTACATGGTTTTTCAATCGGGACCGTTGTCAATATAAACGTGATTAATCGGGACCGTGGTCAATATTAACGTGGTCAATATTAACGTGGTCAATCGGGACCGTGGTTAATATCAACGTGGTCAATCGGGACCGTGGTCAACATCAACGTGGTCAATCGGGACCGTGGTCAATATCAACGTTGTCAATCGGGACCGTGGTCAATATCAACGTGGTCAATCGGGACCGTGGTCAATATTAACGTGGTCAATATTAACGTGGTCAATATTAACGTGGTCAATATTAACGTGGTCAATATTAACGTGGTCAATATCAATGTGGTCAATCGGGACCGTGGTCAATCGGGACCGTGGTCAATCGGGACCGTGGTCAATCGGAACTGTGGTAAATATCAACGTGGTCAATCGGGACTGTGGTGAATCAGGACAGTGGTCAATCGGGACCGTGGTCAATATCAACGTGGTCAATATCAACGTGGTCAATCGCAATGTGGTCAATCTCAACGTGGTCAATCGGGACCGTGGTCAATATTAACGTGGTCAAACGGGTACCACTCCAAAATGTTTATTACCGAACATCATTCCATCGTTGTCGAGATAAACACCGTACACGGTGTCAATACCACTCTCTGCATCGCCGCTCAGAACAGGCCAGATATACCTTAGACCCAGTGGACCTAACTGATCTCGCAACGTTTCTCGATCCTTCAGCGTTTGCAACTGATTTCGGACGGATGTCACGAGCGAGTCGTCCGTGGTTTCGAAAACATCCTCGTTCGCGAGTAATTCGGACATCGTAGATTGTACGGTTTTCATTGACGCTGATGGTGTAGAGGTTTTCATTGACGCTGATGGTGTAGAGGTTATCGGCGGTACATCCGGTGCAGCGTCCGATCGTTTCGATTTATGCGGTGTCGGTGAGCGATCCGACCTGACATTGGATCGTTTTCTCTTTTGCGGTGTCGCATCATCCTTCTCGCGCTTCGGGATGGATAACGCTTCGATCCCCGCGTCGGTGTTACTCTCGGGCTCGTTCTTCACCGCGATCGAGCTAGAGTTGTCGACGATCTTTTGTAGCGGCTCGATGAGAGGTCTAAAGCGCCTGTCCAACACGATATCCTCCTCGATCTTACCGGTCTTCAAAGCGCGATGTTTCTTGCGAATCGATTCGCTAGTTTTCACAATTGCCCTCGCAATCTTCTCGCGCTCGCGAATATCCTCGTTCTTATCGATCGCAGCCATCGCGGAAAAGCAAAAATGTCAATCTCTCTCTTATGTTTCACTCCCGACGAAGTATCGGCAACGACTAATCGTTTTGCGGTATCGCGAACACGTTAAATCCTTTTCTGTATCGACCATCGTTGAGCGAGCTGTCCTTGTCTATCACTACGAATCCGTACTTGCACTGCCAACAATCGCGACACAACGCGCAAAATTCATCGTACGACATGTCGGTATTCACGTGATCGTTGTACACGTGTTTCAGGTTTCAGGTTGGTACCATCCTGTTTGAACAGGATCAGCAGGTTCGCGTTATCGCGTATCAGATGTTTAGGTATTCTCGCGTACGTCTGACAGAGATAAAAGCAGTCGACGCTCGAGTACCGACCCATTGAAAAGTACTCTCTCACCGCATCTTGCTTATCGCATGTCACGTCATCGAATACGAAGATCGAGTTTGGACGCGCCTCGCTCGGCGGAATGACGTCACTGTTGTTGGAGAACGTGAAGTAGTCGATTTCGTCGATCGATGTCAGCAAATTCTCCAGATATCGATATTTCGGCTGTTGCAACGACTTTGAGTACACGTACACGTTTTCGAAACGTACGCCGTGCGGACTTTCCAGCAGGCTTATCAGAACGTTGGTTTTACCGCAATTCGAGGGGCCACAAACGATCGCGCGTATAGTAGTAGGTAGCATCGTACCATGCTTGCGCATCTCCGCGTTGTCCCCCATCGATCGTAATCTGTCGTCGCAATTCGTTACGCGTATCGCCAAAGGTTGTCGCACGAATCTCATTTTTTCACACCGTCGACTGAGGAATGCTGGATCGAACGCCTATTTATAGGTGCGCGGAACCGCGAATCGCTCAGTAACAAAAATGTTCGTCCTGCTGTCGAGACCTTCCGATATTTGTGATTTGAGCGCCGAACAGTTACAATTTGTGCCGAAAGTCGTTCTGCTGCGAATGTGCGGCGATCACGTCCACTACTTGTGGGACAAGCTTCCGGAACATATAAAGGCGGATTTAGAGGTTCAACAATATCGTCGCTGTTACGAACATTACAATCAACCGTGGCAGCGAACGCACATCGACGGTCCAGCACCGTTGATAAAAGATTGCGGCGAATGTCAACGAAAATAGGTAGAGGCCTATTAAATCGCGCGATAAACGCCCTTCCTTTCGAGTTACATATCCCAGGCTATCAGTTTTGCGGCCCGGGCACGCGGCTACAAGAGCGATTAGCGAGAGGCGATCGGGGTATAAATCCATTGGACGCGGCCTGCCGCGAGCACGATACAGCGTATTCCCGGAACACCGATCTCACCGAGAGATACGCGGCTGACAGGATACTCGCCGAGAAAGCGCGAACTCGCATCGTCGCGAAAGATTCGACTCTCGGTGAGAGAGCCGCAGCCACAGCTGTTTGGGCAGCGATGAAAGCCAAGACAAAGATCGGCATGGGTATGAAGACGAAGACGAAGACGAAGATGAGGACTACGCGGAAAAGGTCAACGAAAAAACGGATACTTCCGACAGCGAAACGAGGCGGTGTATTGCCGATTCTACCGATGTTGGGCGCGCTCGGATCTTTGATCGGTGGAGCGGCTGGCGTGGCCAAGGCGGTGAACGACAGCAAAGCCGCGCGGCGTCAGCTGGAGGAGCTGCAACGTCACGATCGCGCGATGGAAGGTCGCGGACTTTATCTCGCTCCGTACAAATACGGACAGGGACTGTATCTCGGCCCATACAAACGTGGACAAGGAGTGGCAACGAAGAAAAAAAAACGCCGAAAAGACGCTAAAAATGCCCATGGGTGTGACAACGAACATACAATTAGAACAATTGGCGAAATGTATGCGTATACCGTACTTTAGAGGGGTTTTCATGCGTGATTCGTTACCGATCGGTGGTATATATCGAAACGAGAGCGGCATCGTGAATTTGGATAGTACCAAAGGACCAGGTACTCATTGGGTAGCGTACGCAAAGAGGGGAAATCGCGCTATATATTTCGACGGTTTTGGTAATCTTCGACCGCCGAATGAATTGGTGCGATATTTCGGACGGAACGTGACGAAGATCGAGTACAATCGCACGTCCTTTCAAACTTACGATCAAAGCATCTGCGGACAATTGTGTCTGCGGTTTCTCCAAACGGTCGACGACGATCGGTGTGAATTTAAAACCTGACGATGCGCCGTTAAGACTCAGTATCCGTTAAACATTTTTGCCGACATGTCTATGACATTCACGCTGACCGGGAAGAGTAGCGTCCTTGTGGCACACTACCATCCAGCCATAGATTTGAGCGACTGTGATTACGAGCTCGGTCTAACGAATTTTGAGACTTATCATACGATGTCGAACGTGAATTCCTCGAATAATAAATTTTATTTCGATGAGGATGACACGGAAATTACGATACCCGAGGGATCGTACGAGATACGCGCAATACACGAGTTTTTGAAACGTGCAATTTCACAGAAACGTCCGCGACGCGTAGTTCGCTCCGGCAATCGTGTCGACAAACGCGGTGATATCACGGTGATATCGCGAGAGGGGACCGTTCGAGCAAACGGTGACGAAGACGAGGCTGTAGAATACCCGATAGTGCTCCGTGCTAATTACAATACGATGAATAGCGAGATCAAGTGCGCCTTCAGAGTAAACTTTAACAAACCCAACAACATTGGATCGCTGCTGGGATTCTCGTCGAAGCGTATATTGCAGCCGGGACAATGGCACCAATCGGACATACCGATTAATATCATCAACGTAAACATTATCCGCGTAGAGTGTAACGTGACCGCTGGTGCGTACAGCAACGGCAAACGCGTTCATACGATACATGAATTTTCACCGAGCGTGCCGCCGGGATATAAGATATCGGAAACACCGGCGCAGATCATTTACCTGCCGATCATCGCGCGGAGCATTACGGATCTAACGATACGCATCGCGGATCAAGACGGACGATTGCTCGATTTTCGAGGAGAAGAGATCACCATCAGATTGCACGTACGACGGCGACAAAATTAGCGTGCGATACATGAGATGCTCGTGTTGAGCGGAGCGAAAGACGCGAGAGATAACGCGAGGCCAGCGACAACAACGTCAACATTCGCTAATATCCAATCATCCGGTTGCACCAAGAAAAAGAAACTCAACGCGTCGAACGTTGAATTTTTACAATCTTTGGGATTCGCGGTGCGAAATATCTGAGAAAACATGACCGATATCCTTAACATCGAAGGCGAGCCGGTCTTTGACGATCGTATCGTCAAGATCGAGACTCACACGTACAACCCGTACGCCAACACGACGTTTGAGTATAGCGATGAGATACGAATACCCACACAACAACAGGATCTGTATACCTTGCCGTATGAGAGTTTTCTATACATCGAGGGAAAACTAAAGATAAACAAACCAGCTGACGGGTTTGATGTGGCACTGGGAAATAATTGCATCGCGTTTAGGTTCGATGAGATTCGATACGAACTCGACGGTGTGGAGATTGATCGTAGCAGAAATGTGGGAATAACTAGCACACTCAAGAACTATGTAACGATATCATCCGATAAAACCGTGATTATGAGGAACGCCGGCTGGAATGCGCAGACTAACGCGAATGGATACTTCAATTTTTGCGTACCGCTCTACATGTTATTGGGATTTTGCGAGGATTATAGACGCGTGGTGATTAACGCTCGTCACGAGTTGATCTTAATACGATCGCGCAACGATAACAATTGTCTGCTTGGAAATTTGGCGCTGGAGCCTGCGATCGACATATTCAAGATACAATGGCGAATGCCACACGTGGTATTGAACGAGATCAATAAGCTGTCGATGCTGCGCGCCTTGGAAAGCGGACGATACCTCAGCATGGGTTTTCGCTCGTGGGATCTGTACGAATTTCCGCTATTGCAGCGTACAACCAAGCATTCGTGGCCCATTAAAACCGCGACTCAGCTGGAGAAGCCGCGATACGTTGTCTTCGTTCTGCAGACAGGCCGGAAGAACGTCATGTCCGAGGATACGAGTCGATTCGACGATTGCAAATTAACCAACGTGAAACTTTATCTGAACTCGGAATGTTATCCGTACGACGATATGAATCTGGATTTCGATAAAAACAGATGGTCGATTCTGTACGACACGTACCAGCGTTTCTGCAAAAACTATTACGGATACGAGTATCTCGAGCCGAGTCTCACAGTCTCGCAGTTTCTACTTAACGGTCCGTTCGTAATCATCGATTGCTCTCGACAAAACGAATCGGTCAAGAGCGCAACCGTGGATGTGCGATTGGAATTCGAGTGTAAGGAGAACGTGCCGCCGAATACCACTGCGTACTGTCTCATCATACACGATCGCGTGATTCAGTACAACCCGTTGACTAACGTTGTGCGCAAAATCACTTAAGTGTGTGGGATGAGATGATATAAAACCAATAATGCATCAGGATCAATCGCAGTCTTCTTCTTCTTCTCGACGTGCTGATATAAAAAACGTTATGTTCATACCAACATTCGTGGACCTACAAGGATTCTTCGTCGGGATGAAATTTGTCGTAAAGGAGGTGGCGGTGCTGAGAAAGGGGACCGTTCTGGCGCATTACATTTTTACATACCCCCTACCATGGAATCTCCTCACAAGATCCGACAAATCATGTGCTTCCTGGCTGATCGCGAATCACCACGGATTACGATGGGAAGACGGAAACGTGCCGTACGGTATGGCTAAACGCTTGATTACATCGGCCGTGCTTGGTACGGAAGAGGATGACGAGACGTCGACTCTCGTGTACGTCAAGGGATGCCAGAAACGAGAATGGCTGGTGGATTTGCTTGAGAATCTTGCGAGAGAAAATTTAATCATCGAGACTTTGGATGCTGATTACGAAGATATTGAATCTTTAAATAATCTAGATGTTACTAATACTATACGATGCGGAAAACATGTTAAGAATTGCGCATTACAGAATGTATTAAAAATATTTAGCTGGTGGTCGCAACGTCAAAAAAAAATTGCAATATTTTTATAAATAAAATGTGTAAACGTATTTAATGTTTTTTATTTCTTATTCTCCCCACTCCTTTCCTCGCGAGTCGTTTCTAAGAATTCTTTTTAACGTTGACCGTTTCCCCTTCTCCTAAATTTTTAGAGCAATAATCTCCCATCGCATCATACGTTGACCATTTCCCCTTCTCCTAAATTTTCAGAGCAGTAATCTCCCATCGCATCATACGTTGACCGTTTCCCCTTCTTCTAAATTTTCAGAGCATTGATCTCCCACCACATCATACTTTTGAAAAATAAGCGTCACGTATATTCGGTTAATTTTTATACGATCAGTGTCGTGTCAACTGCTAGTACCAACGGTCCACTTCTCATAACCGAGAGACAAAATGTACTCCGCTGAAGGAAGCACCAGCAACGGTTGCAAACGCGTGAATTACTACGTTCCACGAGACGAAATTAAGCCGTGCAAGAAACCACGAGATGAAATTAAGCCGTCCAAGAAACCACTTGATTTGTAAGTATCACAAATGTTTCATACATACATATATTTTTCATATATGTTTTTTCCATACTATCCCATATTTTTTTTTATATTTTTTCAGATGCGATAAACCTCGTTGTATACCACGTATTTTGGTACGCAGATTTGCTTTGACGCGTACTGCTTATAAGTACTTGGATATTGGAATCAGCGTTGGAATAACATCTTACGTGGAATTGCATCTCGGCGATAACCGAGGCAATCAAATCGTATTATCTATCGACACATGGGAATCGCTAATGCTGAAACGAGCGAACATTGAACGACTTGTGCAAACGCCCGATCATACACCAATATGGATTAACGATTTAACAATTGAGATTGTTAAAATAAGTGATGCGAGTGTTGTCAAACTTACGTTGCGCGATTCTTGCTTGTACATGAAACCGTCAACTATATTTTTCTTATTCGAACTCGAACACTGTGTTAATCTCGAATATTTGAAGCTGTGCGAGAATTTAGAAGCCGTAAATGAGAGTTTCGATCAATTTGTTCGGAGTTTGCAAAGTAATATGTTTGGCGCCGAGAGAGATTCTATTAGCTTATCGAACTATTAGCTTATGCTGTGGATGAACTTTTGTCTGAAACCTTGAGACGAGGTGATGTATGGTAATATAAATAAATGTGTTAAAAAATGAAAAAAATGAGCAAAATGATTATTTCGCTACCCTTCCTCGCATATAAGATAGATATGTAACTGCGGCGCGACCGGGTGGGAGAAGGATAGCGCGAGGCGTTCGCGAGTAGGAAAAGGATAGCATTCTATGGGCGTGCGAGAAGGATAGCTCGAGAAGGATAGCGCGTGGATGATAATGCGAGATACGGCGTTCGTAAGGCGGTGCGAGAGAGAGAGAGATAGCGCGAGGCAGGATAGAGGTATGCGAGGGATAGCGCGAGGCATGCACGCGTGTAGAATGATAGCGTCCGCATTGGCGTGGGAAAAGGATGACGTTCGCGGGAGAAAGAGAGAGATAATGCGAGGCATGCACGACAGGAAAAAGGAAAGAAGAAGGCGCAGAAATAATCAACATTTTTTTTTATATAGAATAATAATAATATTTATTCAAAATTTATGTGTTCGTATAAATGTATGTGTGTGTGTGTGTGTGTGTGTGTGTGTGTGTGTGTGTTTAAAAATAATAAAATAAAATATAGTAAAAATATTTGCTGCAGGCTCCTTCTGAAACAAAAATACAAGTCTTGTTATTATATTAATTTTTATAAATCTAATATAAATTTTAAAAAGAGGATACTTACAATTAATTTTTCGGCCTCTTGCTCGGAGGCTAGTCCCACGACTCCTCTATATCCTCCTCATAGGGCTCGAGCCCGAATAGCCGTCTCAGGTCTACATGGAGGCCGTCGGGGCCGTAATCCCGCCAAACGTCTATAGCCACAAATTCGCGGTCGTGTCGCCGCAATGTTCTTATATGCCGTCGGTGTTCAAAGTTTAGAAATCCAGGAATCTGGATGTCGCTAGTAGACTGATACTATAAATTAAATAAAATCAAATTATAATATATATATATTATAAATAAGTAATAAGATATAAAATGCTTAAATGCTACTTACTCTTTGGAACACGACCAGATTCAATAGGGCTCTCAGCAGCCCCATCACTAGGTCCTCCGCCCACCATGCCGCGTTCCATCGCCCGCGACGCAATACGGCTTCAATTAATGACGGCATTTTTATTTCACTTAACACGCTTTAATATATATATACTTTAAAATATCCGATTGTCAAACGTTCGCGTCGGAAACTCGTACGATACTATCCTGTCGCATCGGAAAAATCCATATCTGCTGCGGCAATGTTTAGAACTGGCGCGTTCAAGTGTGTCGGAGAGCACGGGCGAGGGAAAAGCACTTGACTTTTTCTTCACGCGACCAAAATTTCTCGTTATGCACTTTTGACACCCGTTAAACTTATTTTTAAATCTAAAAGATCTCGTTTGCGATGAGATTTTTTTTATTCAATTGTTACATATATTGTTACCGTATACTGTCATAGCGTTTATAATAAATTATAGCAGCCGGACATCGGCGCTCGCCTTATCATCTTTCCACGAAATTCAATAATGCCGCACGTGCAATAGTGCGAGACGATATTTGTTTATAATGTTTATAAATAAATTATAGCAGCCGGACATCGGCGCTCGCCTTATCATCTAATTCTAAAAAGCACTTGACTTTTCTTCGCGCGACCAAAATGTTTTTGACACCCTTCGTTCCTCATTATATATTTTTCATCTATCGCGTTATGGTACCGCGATAGTTCTATCTTGTTTATAATAAATTATAGCAGCCGGACATCGGCGCTAGCCTTATCATCTTTCTACGAAATTCAATAATGCCGCACGTGCAACAGTGCGAGATGATATTTGTTTATAATGTTTATAAATTCGAGCAGCCGGACATCGGCACTCGCCCTTTGTAATACACCGCCCTGTTTATGCTCCCGCGATAAGCTCGCCCGCCCGCGTGACGTCATTCCCCCGCGCCACCAAAATCCCCCTCCGCCCGCGTGACGTCATGCCCCCTCGCCCGCGCGGGACCCCCCCGTCCCTCACCTCCCCTCAGAGGACCAGGCTTAGAACCCGCCTATTAACACTACTGAGAAACAACGCTTCTCGGCTTACAAAGCTAAGATGGAAGTGTACGCAAGTTTCCTTCGTTCGGAACGACTTAGTTACGTGCCTGTAAGCGAGATTTGCCGAAAATTTTCATAACACATCAAGGAAATTGAGGAACAACGCTTCTCGGCACACAGAGCTAAGATCGCTATGTACGCAAGTTTCCTTCGTTCGGAACGACTTAGTTACGTACCTATAAGTGAGATATACCGAAAGTTTTCATAACACATCAAGGAAATTGAGGAACAACGCTTCTCGGCACACAGAGCTAAGACGCTATGTATGCAGGTTTCCTACGTTCGGAACGACTTAGTTATGTATCTGTATGTGAGATATACCGAAAGTTTTCATAACAGATCAAGGAAATTCAGGAACAACGCTTCTCGGCTCACAGAGGTAAGATCGCTATGTACGCAAGTTTTTTTCTTTCGGAACGACTTAGTTACGTGCGTGTAAGCGAGATTTGCCGAAAATTATCATAACACATCAAGGAAATTGAGGAACAACGCTTCTCGGACACAGATCTAAGATCGCTATGTACGCAAGTTTCCTTCGTTCGGAACGACTTAGTTACGTATCTGTAAGTGAGATATACCGAAAGTTTTCATAACAGATCAAGGAAATTCAGGAACAACGCTTCTCGGCTCACAGAGCTAAGATCGCTATGTACGCAAGTTTCCTTCTTTCGGAACGACTTAGTTACGTGCCTGTAAGCGAGATTTCCGAAAATTTTCATAACACATCAAGGAAATTGAGGAACAACTGGTGACACTCGTTAGGACACGGAACGATTGGACACCGCTCGATAGGACACGCAGTATCGGACACGGAACGATCGGACACTGCACGATCGGACACAGAATTATAGGACACCGCACGATTGGACACGGACACTGCACGATTGGACGCTGCACGATTGGACACCGTACGATTGGACACTGCACGATTGGACACTGCACGATTGGACACCGCACGATTGAACACTGCACGATTGGACACAGTGGGTTCCAACCCCCTTTCGGAGGGGCTCCACTATCAAAAAAAATTGACACATAAGTTTGCGTTGAACCTCGCCTCGCGTGGAAAGTTGTAAACCTATGTGGAATCTTACTTTGCATTAAAAAGAATATGCGTAGAGGCAGTATGTTCCGCCCCCCTATGGGGATGCTCCACTTCCGGAAGGTATAACCTAACCCATACCTATTTCTGATTTAAAACAAAAATTTATGCTTCTGCTTGTGCCCTCTTTATGCATAATTACCGGTGTCCAATCGTGCGGTGTCCAATAATGCGGTGTCCAATCGAGCAGTGTCCAATCGTGCGGTGTCCAATCGTGCAGTGTCCAATAATGCGGTGTCCAATCGTGCAGTGTCCAATCGTGCGGTATCCAATCGTGCAGTGTCCAATTGTGCAGTGTGCGTGTCCAATTGTGTGGTGTCCAATCGTGCGGTGTCCAATAATTCTGTGTCCGATCGTGCAGTGTCCAATCGTTCGTGTCCAATACTACGTGTCCAATCGAGCGGTGTCCAAATCTTCCGTGTCCAAACGGAATACGCCCGGAACAACGCTTCTCGGCACACAGATCTAAGATCGCTATGTACGCAAGTTTCCTTCGTTCGGAACGACTTAGTTACGTACTTGTGAATGAGATATACCGAAAGTTATCATAACACATCAAGAAAATTGAGGAACAACGCTTCTCGGCTTACAAAGCTAAGATGGAAGTGTACGCAAATTTCCTTCGTTCGGAACGACTTGTTACGTACCTGTAAGTGAGTTATACCGAAAGTTTTCATAACACATCAAGAAATTGAGAACAACGCTTCTCGGCTTACTAAGCTAAGATGGAAGTGTACGCAAGTTTCCTTCGTTCGGAACGACATAGTTACGTGCCTGTAAGCGAGATTTGCCGAAAGTTTTCATAACACATCAAGGAAATAGAGGAACAACGCTTCACGGCACACAGTGCTGAGATCGCTATGTACGCATGTTCCTTCGTTCGGAACGACTTAGTTACGTACCTGTAAGTGAGATATACCGAAAGTTTTCATAACACATCAAGGAAATTGAGGAACAACGCTTCTCGGCACACAGAGCTAAGATCGCTATGTACGCAAGTTTCCTTCGTTCGGAACGACTTAGTTACGTGCCTGTAAGCGAGATTTGCCGAAATTTTCATAACACATCAAGGAATTGAGGAACAACGCTTCTCGGCACACAGAGCTAAGATCGCTATGTACGCAAGTTTCCTTCGTTCGGAACGACTTAGTTACGTACCTGTAAGTGAGATATACCGAAAGTTTTCATAACACATCAAGGAAATTGAGGAACAACGCTTCTCGGCACACAGAGCTAAGATCGCTATGTACGCAAGTTTCCTTCGTTCGGAACGACTTAGTTACGTGCCTGTAAGCGAGATTTGCCGAAATTTTCATAACAATCAAGGAAATTGAGGAACAACGCTTCTCGGCACACAGAGCTAAGATCGCTATGTACGCAAGTTTCCTTCGTTCGGAACGACTTAGTTACGTGCCTGTAAGGAGATTGCCGAAATTTTCATAACACATCAAGGAAATGAGGAACAACGCTTCTCGGCACACAGAGCTAAGATCGCTATGTACGCAAGTTTCCTTCGTTCGGAACGACTTAGTTACGTACCTGTAAGTGAGATATACCGAAAGTTTTCATAACACATCAAGGAAATTGAGGAACAACGCTTCTCGGCACACAGAGCTAAGATCGCTATGTACGCAAGTTTCCTTCGTTCGGAACGACTTAGTTACGTACCTGTAAGTGAGATATACCGAAAGTTTTCATAACACATCAAGGAAATTGAGGAACAACGCTTCTCGGCACACAGAGCTAAGATCGCTATGTACGCAAGTTTCCTTCGTTCGGAACGACTTAGTTACGTGCCTGTAAGCGAGATTTGCCGAAAATTTTCATAACACATCAAGGAAATTGAGGAACAACGCTTCTCGGCACACAGAGCTAAGATCGCTATGTACGCAAGTTTCCTTCGTTCGGAACGACTTAGTTACGTACCTGTAAGTGAGATATACCGAAAGTTTTCATAACACATCAAGGAAATTGAGGAACAACGCTTCTCGGCACACAGAGCTAAGATCGCTATGTACGCAAGTTTCCTTCGTTCGGAACGACTTAGTTACGTGCCTGTAAGCGAGATTTCCGAAATTTTCATAACACATCAAGGAAATTGAGGAACAACGCTTCTCGGCACACAGAGCTAAGATCGCTATGTACGCAAGTTTCCTTCGTTCGGAACGACTTAGTTACGTGCCTGTAAGCGAGATTTGCCGAAAATTTTCATAACACATCAAGGAAATAGAGGAACAACGCTTCTCGGCACACAGAGCTAAGATCGCTATGTACGCAAGTTTCCTTCGTTCGGAACGACTTAGTTACGTACCTGTAAGTGAGATATACCGAAAGTTTTCATAACACATCAAGGAAATTGAGGAACAACGCTTCTCGGCACACAGAGCTAAGATCGCTATGTACGCAAGTTTCCTTCGTTCGGAACGACTTAGTTACGTGCCTGTAAGCGAGATTGCCGAAATTTTCATAACACATCAAGGAAATTGAGGAACAACGCTTCTCGGCACACAGAGCTAAGATCGCTATGTACGCAAGTTTCCTTCGTTCGGAACGACTTAGTTACGTGCCTGTAAGCGAGATTTGCCGAAAATTTTCATAACACATCAAGGAAATTGAGGAACAACGCTTCTCGGCACACAGAGCTAAGATCGCTATGTACGCAAGTTTCCTTCGTTCGGAACGACTTAGTTACGTACCTGTAAGTGAGATATACCGAAAGTTTTCATAACACATCAAGGAAATTGAGGAACAACGCTTCTCGGCACACAGAGCTAAGATCGCTATGTACGCAAGTTTCCTTCGTTCGGAACGACTTAGTTACGTACCTGTAAGTGAGATATACCGAAAGTTTTCATAACACATCAAGGAAATTGAGGAACAACGCTTCTCGGCACACAGAGCTAAGATCGCTATGTACGCAAGTTTCCTTCGTTCGGAACGACTTAGTTACGTGCCTGTAAGCGAGATTTGCCGAAATTTTCATAACACATCAAGGAAATTGAGGAACAACGCTTCTCGGCACACAGAGCTAAGATCGCTATGTACGCAAGTTTCCTTCGTTCGGAACGACTTAGTTACGTACCTGTAAGTGAGATTTCCGAAATTTTCATAACACATCAAGGAAATTGAGGAACAACGCTTCTCGGCACACAGAGCTAAGATCGCTATGTACGCAAGTTTCCTTCGTTCGGAACGACTTAGTTACGTACCTGTAAGTGAGATTACCGAAATTTTCATAACACATCAAGGAAATTGAGGAACAACGCTTCTCGGCACACAGAGCTAAGATCGCTATGTACGCAAGTTTCCTTCGTTCGGAACGACTTAGTTACGTACCTGTAAGTGAGATATACCGAAATTTTCATAACACATCAAGGAAATTGAGGAACAACGCTTCTCGGCACACAGAGCTAAGATCGCTATGTACGCAAGTTTCCTTCGTTCGGAACGACTTAGTTACGTACCTGTAAGTGAGATATACCGAAAGTTTTCATAACACATCAAGGAAATTGAGGAACAACGCTTCTCGGCACACAGAGCTAAGATCGCTATGTACGCAAGTTTCCTTCGTTCGGAACGACTTAGTTACGTGCCTGTAAGCGAGATTACCGAAATTTTCATAACACATCAAGGAAATTGAGGAACAACGCTTCTCGGCACACAGAGCTAAGATCGCTATGTACGCAAGTTTCCTTCGTTCGGAACGACTTAGTTACGTGCCTGTAAGCGAGATTTGCCGAAATTTTCATAACACATCAAGGAAATAGAGGAACAACGCTTCTCGGCACACAGAGCTAAGATCGCTATGTACGCAAGTTTCCTTCGTTCGGAACGACTTAGTTACGTACCTGTAAGTGAGATATACCGAAAGTTTTCATAACACATCAAGGAAATTGAGGAACAACGCTTCTCGGCACACAGAGCTAAGATCGCTATGTACGCAAGTTTCCTTCGTTCGGAACGACTTAGTTACGTGCCTGTAAGCGAGATTTGCCGAAAATTTTCATAACACATCAAGGAAATTGAGGAACAACGCTTCTCGGCACACAGAGCTAAGATCGCTATGTACGCAAGTTTCCTTCGTTCGGAACGACTTAGTTACGTCCTGTAAGTGAGATATACCGAAATTTTCATAACACATCAAGGAAATTGAGGAACAACGCTTCTCGGCACACAGAGCTAAGATCGCTATGTACGCAAGTTTCCTTCGTTCGGAACGACTTAGTTACGTACCTGTAAGTGAGATATACCGAAAGTTTTCATAACACATCAAGGAAATTGAGGAACAACGCTTCTCGGCACACAGAGCTAAGATCGCTATGTACGCAAGTTTCCTTCGTTCGGAACGACTTAGTTACGTGCCTGTAAGCGAGATTTCCGAAAATTTTCATAACACATCAAGGAAATTGAGGAACAACGCTTCTCGGCACACAGAGCTAAGATCGCTATGTACGCAAGTTTCCTTCGTTCGGAACGACTTAGTTACGTGCCTGTAAGCGAGATTTGCCGAAATTTTCATAACACATCAAGGAAATTGAGGAACAACGCTTCTCGGCACACAGAGCTAAGATCGCTATGTACGCAAGTTTCCTTCGTTCGGAACGACTTAGTTACGTACCTGTAAGTGAGATATACCGAAAGTTTTCATAACACATCAAGGAAATTGAGGAACAACGCTTCTCGGCACACAGAGCTAAGATCGCTATGTACGCAAGTTTCCTTCGTTCGGAACGACTTAGTTACGTGCCTGTAAGGAGATTGCCGAAATTTTCATAACACATCAAGGAAATTGAGGAACAACGCTTCTCGGCACACAGAGCTAAGATCGCTATGTACGCAAGTTTCCTTCGTTCGGAACGACTTAGTTACGTGCCTGTAAGCGAGATTTGCCGAAAATTTTCATAACACATCAAGGAAATTGAGGAACAACGCTTCTCGGCACACAGAGCTAAGATCGCTATGTACGCAAGTTTCCTTCGTTCGGAACGACTTAGTTACGTACCTGTAAGTGAGATATACCGAAATTTTCATAACACATCAAGGAAATTGAGGAACAACGCTTCTCGGCACACAGAGCTAAGATCGCTATGTACGCAAGTTTCCTTCGTTCGGAACGACTTAGTTACGTGCCTGTAAGCGAGATTTGCCGAAAATTTTCATAACACATCAAGGAAATTGAGGAACAACGCTTCTCGGCACACAGAGCTAAGATCGCTATGTACGCAAGTTTCCTTCGTTCGGAACGACTTAGTTACGTACCTGTAAGTGAGATATACCGAAATTTTCATAACACATCAAGGAAATTGAGGAACAACGCTTCTCGGCACACAGAGCTAAGATCGCTATGTACGCAAGTTTCCTTCGTTCGGAACGACTTAGTTACGTACCTGTAAGTGAGATATACCGAAAGTTTTCATAACACATCAAGGAAATTGAGGAACAACGCTTCTCGGCACACAGAGCTAAGATCGCTATGTACGCAAGTTTCCTTCGTTCGGAACGACTTAGTTACGTGCCTGTAAGCGAGATTTGCCGAAAATTTTCATAACACATCAAGGAAATTGAGGAACAACGCTTCTCGGCACACAGAGCTAAGATCGCTATGTACGCAAGTTTCCTTCGTTCGGAACGACTTAGTTACGTACCTGTAAGTGAGATATACC
Organism: Formica selysi; assembly: GCA_009859135.1. Lineage (NCBI taxonomy): Eukaryota > Metazoa > Arthropoda > Insecta > Hymenoptera > Formicidae > Formica > Formica selysi. The sequence continues at coordinate 40,895 of WHNR01000372.1, forward strand.
GAAAGTTTTCATAACACATCAAGGAAATTGAGGAACAACGCTTCTCGGCACACAGAGCTAAGATCGCTATGTACGCAAGTTTCCTTCGTTCGGAACGACTTAGTTACGTGCCTGTAAGCGAGATTGCCGAAATTTTCATAACACATCAAGGAAATGAGGAACAACGCTTCTCGGCACACAGAGCTAAGATCGCTATGTACGCAAGTTTCCTTCGTTCGGAACGACTTAGTTACGTACCTGTAAGTGAGATATACCGAAAGTTTTCATAACACATCAAGGAAATTGAGGAACAACGCTTCTCGGCACACAGAGCTAAGATCGCTATGTACGCAAGTTTCCTTCGTTCGGAACGACTTAGTTACGTGCCTGTAAGGAGATTGCCGAAATTTTCATAACACATCAAGGAAATTGAGGAACAACGCTTCTCGGCACACAGAGCTAAGATCGCTATGTACGCAAGTTTCCTTCGTTCGGAACGACTTAGTTACGTGCCTGTAAGCGAGATTTGCCGAAAATTTCATAACACATCAAGGAAATTGAGGAACAACGCTTCTCGGCACACAGAGCTAAGATCGCTATGTACGCAAGTTTCCTTCGTTCGGAACGACTTAGTTACGTACCTGTAAGTGAGATATACCGAAAGTTTTCATAACACATCAAGGAAATTGAGGAACAACGCTTCTCGGCACACAGAGCTAAGATCGCTATGTACGCAAGTTTCCTTCGTTCGGAACGACTTAGTTACGTGCCTGTAAGCGAGATTTGCCGAAATTTTCATAACACATCAAGGAAATTGAGGAACAACGCTTCTCGGCACACAGAGCTAAGATCGCTATGTACGCAAGTTTCCTTCGTTCGGAACGACTTAGTTACGTACCTGTAAGTGAGATTACCGAAATTTTCATAACACATCAAGGAAATTGAGGAACAACGCTTCTCGGCACACAGAGCTAAGATCGCTATGTACGCAAGTTTCCTTCGTTCGGAACGACTTAGTTACGTACCTGTAAGTGAGATATACCGAAATTTTCATAACACATCAAGGAAATTGAGAACAACGCTTCTCGGCACACAGAGCTAAGATCGCTATGTACGCAAGTTTCCTTCGTTCGGAACGACTTAGTTACGTGCCTGTAAGCGAGATTTCCGAAATTTCATAACACATCAAGGAAATTGAGGAACAACGCTTCTCGGCACACAGAGCTAAGATCGCTATGTACGCAAGTTTCCTTCGTTCGGAACGACTTAGTTACGTGCCTGTAAGCGAGATTTGCCGAAAATTTTCATAACACATCAAGGAAATGAGGAACAACGCTTCTCGGCACACAAGCTAAGATCGATGTACGCAAGTTTCCTTCGTTCGGAACGACTTAGTTACGTACCTGTAAGTGAGAT
>WHNR01000373.1:0-42287 GCA_009859135.1 Formica selysi
CTTGCGTACATAGCGATCTTAGCTCTGTGTGCCGAGAAGCGTTGTTCCTCAAATTTCTTGATGTGTTATGAAAATTTTCGGCATAATCTCGCTTACAGGCACGTAACTAAGTCGTTCCGAACGAAGAAACTTGCGTACATAGCGATCTTAGCTCTGTGTGCCGAGAAGCGTTGTTCCTCTATTTCCTTGATGTGTTATGAAAATTTTCGGCAAATCTCGCTTACAGGCACGTAACTAAGTCGTTCCGAACGAAGGAAACTTGCGTAATAGCGATCTTAGCTCTGTGAGCCGAGAAGCGTTGTTCCTCAATTTCCTTGATGTTGTAATGAAAACTTTCGGTATATCTCACTTACAGGTACGTAACTAAGTCGTTTCGAACGAGGAACTTGCGTACATAGCGATCTTAGCTCGCTGTGTGCCGAGAAGCGTTGTTCCTCTAATTTCCTTGATGTGTTATGAAAATTTTCGCGCAAATCTCGCTTACAGGCACGTAACTAAGTCGTTCCGAACGAAGGAAACTTGCGTACATAGCGATCTTAGCTCTGTGTGCCGAGAAGCGTTGTTCCTCAATTTCCTTGATGTGTTATGAAAATTTTCGGAAATCTCGCTTACAGGCACGTAACTAAGTCGTTCCGAACGAAGGAAACTTGCGTACATAGCGATCTTAGCTCTGTGTGCCGAGAAGCGTTGTTCCTCAATTTCCTTGATGTGTTATGAAAATTTTCGGCAAATCTCGCTTACAGGCACGTAACTAAGTCGTTCCGAACGAAGGAAACTTGCGTACATAGCGATCTTAGCTCTGTGTGCCGAGAAGCGTTGTTCCTCAATTTCCTTGATGTGTTATGAAAATTTCGGTATATCTCACTTACAGGTACGTAACTAAGTCGTTCCGAACGAAGGAAACTTGCGTACATAGCGATCTTAGCTCTGTGTGCCGAGAAGCGTTGTTCCTCAATTTCCTTGATGTGTTATGAAAATTTCGGTAATCTCACTTACAGGTACGTAACTAAGTCGTTCCGAACGAAGGAAACTTGCGTACATAGCGATCTTAGCTCTGTGTGCCGAGAAGCGTTGTTCCTCAATTTCCTTGATGTGTTATGAAAATTTCGGCAAATCTCGCTTACAGGCACGTAACTAAGTCGTTCCGAACGAAGGAAACTTGCGTACATAGCGATCTTAGCTCTGTGTGCCGAGAAGCGTTGTTCCTCAATTTCCTTGATGTGTTATGAAAATTTTCGGCAAATCTCGCTTACAGGCACGTAACTAAGTCGTTCCGAACGAAGGAAACTTGCGTACATAGCGATCTTAGCTCTGTGTGCCGAGAAGCGTTGTTCCTCAATTTCCTTGATGTGTTATGAAAACTTTCGGTATATCTCACTTACAGGTACGTAACTAAGTCGTTCCGAACGAAGGAAACTTGCGTACATAGCGATCTTAGCTCTGTGTGCCGAGAAGCGTTGTTCCTCATTTCCTTGATGTGTTATGAAAATTTTCGGCAAATCTCGCTTACAGGCACGTAACTAAGTCGTTCCGAACGAAGGAAACTTGCGTACATAGCGATCTTAGCTCTGTGTGCCGAGAAGCGTTGTTCCTCAATTTCCTTGATGTGTTATGAAAACTTTCGGTATATCTCACTTACAGGTACGTAACTAAGTCGTTCCGAACGAAGGAAACTTGCGTACATAGCGATCTTAGCTCTGTGTGCCGAGAAGCGTTGTTCCTCAATTTCCTTGATGTGTTATGAAAATTTCGGTAATCTCGCTTACAGGCACGTAACTAAGTCGTTCCGAACGAAGGAAACTTGCGTACATAGCGATCTTAGCTCTGTGTGCCGAGAAGCGTTGTTCCTCAATTTCCTTGATGTGTTATGAAAATTTTCGGCAAATCTCGCTTACAGGCACGTAACTAAGTCGTTCCGAACGAAGGAAACTTGCGTACATAGCGATCTTAGCTCTGTGTGCCGAGAAGCGTTGTTCCTCAATTTCCTTGATGTGTTATGAAAATTTTCGGCAAATCTCGCTTACAGGCACGTAACTAAGTCGTTCCGAACGAAGGAAACTTGCGTACATAGCGATCTTAGCTCTGTGTGCCGAGAAGCGTTGTTCCTCAATTTCCTTGATGTGTTATGAAAACTTTCGGTATATCTCACTTACAGGTACGTAACTAAGTCGTTCCGAACGAAGGAAACTTGCGTACATAGCGATCTTAGCTCTGTGTGCCGAGAAGCGTTGTTCCTCATTTCCTTGATGTGTTATGAAAATTTTCGGCAAATCTCGCTTACAGGCACGTAACTAAGTCGTTCCGAACGAAGGAAACTTGCGTACATAGCGATCTTAGCTCTGTGTGCCGAGAAGCGTTGTTCCTCAATTTCCTTGATGTGTTATGAAAACTTTCGGTATATCTCACTTACAGGTACGTAACTAAGTCGTTCCGAACGAAGGAAACTTGCGTACATAGCGATCTTAGCTCTGTGTGCCGAGAAGCGTTGTTCCTCAATTTCCTTGATGTGTTATGAAAATTTTCGGCAAATCTCGCTTACAGGCACGTAACTAAGTCGTTCCGAACGAAGGAAACTTGCGTACATAGCGATCTTAGCTCTGTGTGCCGAGAAGCGTTGTTCCTCAATTTCCTTGATGTGTTATGAAAATTTTCGGCAAATCTCGCTTACAGGCACGTAACTAAGTCGTTCCGAACGAAGGAAACTTGCGTACATAGCGATCTTAGCTCTGTGTGCCGAGAAGCGTTGTTCCTCAATTTCCTTGATGTGTTATGAAAATTTCGGCAATCTCGCTTACAGGCACGTAACTAAGTCGTTCCGAACGAAGGAAACTTGCGTACATAGCGATCTTAGCTCTGTGTGCCGAGAAGCGTTGTTCCTCAATTTCCTTGATGTGTTATGAAAATTTCGGAAATCTCGCTTACAGGACGTAACTAAGTCGTTCCGAACGAAGGAAACTTGCGTACATAGCGATCTTAGCTCTGTGTGCCGAGAAGCGTTGTTCCTCAATTTCCTTGATGTGTTATGAAAATTTCGGTATATCTCACTTACAGGTACGTAACTAAGTCGTTCCGAACGAAGGAAACTTGCGTACATAGCGATCTTAGCTCTGTGTGCCGAGAAGCGTTGTTCCTCAATTTCCTTGATGTGTTATGAAAATTTTCGGCAATCTCGCTTACAGGCACGTAACTAAGTCGTTCCGAACGAAGGAAACTTGCGTACATAGCGATCTTAGCTCTGTGTGCCGAGAAGCGTTGTTCCTCAATTTCCTTGATGTGTTATGAAAATTTCGGAAATCTCGCTTACAGGTACGTAACTAAGTCGTTCCGAACGAAGGAAACTTGCGTACATAGCGATCTTAGCTCTGTGTGCCGAGAAGCGTTGTTCCTCAATTTCCTTGATGTGTTATGAAAATTTTCGGCAAATCTCGCTTACAGGCACGTAACTAAGTCGTTCCGAACGAAGGAAACTTGCGTACATAGCGATCTTAGCTCTGTGTGCCGAGAAGCGTTGTTCCTCAATTTCCTTGATGTGTTATGAAAACTTTCGGTATATCTCACTTACAGGTACGTAACTAAGTCGTTCCGAACGAAGGAAACTTGCGTACATAGCGATCTTAGCTCTGTGTGCCGAGAAGCGTTGTTCCTCAATTTCCTTGATGTGTTATGAAAATTTTCGGCAAATCTCGCTTACAGGCACGTAACTAAGTCGTTCCGAACGAAGGAAACTTGCGTACATAGCGATCTTAGCTCTGTGTGCCGAGAAGCGTTGTTCCTCAATTTCCTTGATGTGTTATGAAAATTTCGGCAAATCTCGCTTACAGGCACGTAACTAAGTCGTTCCGAACGAAGGAAACTTGCGTACATAGCGATCTTAGCTCTGTGTGCCGAGAAGCGTTGTTCCTCAATTTCCTTGATGTGTTATGAAAACTTTCGGTATATCTCACTTACAGGTACGTAACTAAGTCGTTCCGAACGAAGGAAACTTGCGTACATAGCGATCTTAGCTCTGTGTGCCGAGAAGCGTTGTTCCTCAATTTCCTTGATGTGTTATGAAAATTTTCGGCAAATCTCGCTTACAGGCACGTAACTAAGTCGTTCCGAACGAAGGAAACTTGCGTACATAGCGATCTTAGCTCTGTGTGCCGAGAAGCGTTGTTCCTCAATTTCCTTGATGTGTTATGAAAATTTCGGTAATCTCACTTACAGGTACGTAACTAAGTCGTTCCGAACGAAGGAAACTTGCGTACATAGCGATCTTAGCTCTGTGTGCCGAGAAGCGTTGTTCCTCAATTTCCTTGATGTGTTATGAAAATTTTCGGCAAATCTCGCTTACAGGCACGTAACTAAGTCGTTCCGAACGAAGGAAACTTGCGTACATAGCGATCTTAGCTCTGTGTGCCGAGAAGCGTTGTTCCTCAATTTCCTTGATGTGTTATGAAAATTTTCGGCAAATCTCGCTTACAGGCACGTAACTAAGTCGTTCCGAACGAAGGAAACTTGCGTACATAGCGATCTTAGCTCTGTGTGCCGAGAAGCGTTGTTCCTCAATTTCCTTGATGTGTTATGAAAACTTTCGGTATATCTCACTTACAGGTACGTAACTAAGTCGTTCCGAACGAAGGAAACTTGCGTACATAGCGATCTTAGCTCTGTGTGCCGAGAAGCGTTGTTCCTCAATTTCCTTGATGTGTTATGAAAATTTTCGGCAAATCTCGCTTACAGGCACGTAACTAAGTCGTTCCGAACGAAGGAAACTTGCGTACATAGCGATCTTAGCTCTGTGTGCCGAGAAGCGTTGTTCCTCAATTTCCTTGATGTGTTATGAAAATTTTCGGCAAATCTCGCTTACAGGCACGTAACTAAGTCGTTCCGAACGAAGGAAACTTGCGTACATAGCGATCTTAGCTCTGTGTGCCGAGAAGCGTTGTTCCTCAATTTCCTTGATGTGTTATGAAAACTTTCGGTATATCTCACTTACAGGTACGTAACTAAGTCGTTCCGAACGAAGGAAACTTGCGTACATAGCGATCTTAGCTCTGTGTGCCGAGAAGCGTTGTTCCTCAATTTCCTTGATGTGTTATGAAAATTTTCGGCAAATCTCGCTTACAGGCACGTAACTAAGTCGTTCCGAACGAAGGAAACTTGCGTACATAGCGATCTTAGCTCTGTGTGCCGAGAAGCGTTGTTCCTCAATTTCCTTGATGTGTTATGAAAATTTTCGGCAAATCTCGCTTACAGGCACGTAACTAAGTCGTTCCGAACGAAGGAAACTTGCGTACATAGCGATCTTAGCTCTGTGTGCCGAGAAGCGTTGTTCCTCAATTTCCTTGATGTGTTATGAAAACTTTCGGTATATCTCACTTACAGGTACGTAACTAAGTCGTTCCGAACGAAGGAAACTTGCGTACATAGCGATCTTAGCTCTGTGTGCCGAGAAGCGTTGTTCCTCATTTCCTTGATGTGTTATGAAAATTTTCGGCAAATCTCGCTTACAGGCACGTAACTAAGTCGTTCCGAACGAAGGAAACTTGCGTACATAGCGATCTTAGCTCTGTGTGCCGAGAAGCGTTGTTCCTCAATTTCCTTGATGTGTTATGAAAACTTTCGGTATATCTCACTTACAGGTACGTAACTAAGTCGTTCCGAACGAAGGAAACTTGCGTACATAGCGATCTTAGCTCTGTGTGCCGAGAAGCGTTGTTCCTCAATTTCCTTGATGTGTTATGAAAATTTTCGGCAAATCTCGCTTACAGGTACGTAACTAAGTCGTTCCGAACGAAGGAAACTTGCGTACATAGCGATCTTAGCTCTGTGTGCCGAGAAGCGTTGTTCCTCATTTCCTTGATGTGTTATGAAAATTTTCGGCAAATCTCGCTTACAGGCACGTAACTAAGTCGTTCCGAACGAAGGAAACTTGCGTACATAGCGATCTTAGCTCTGTGTGCCGAGAAGCGTTGTTCCTCAATTTCCTTGATGTGTTATGAAAATTTTCGGCAAATCTCGCTTACAGGCACGTAACTAAGTCGTTCCGAACGAAGGAAACTTGCGTACATAGCGATCTTAGCTCTGTGTGCCGAGAAGCGTTGTTCCTCAATTTCCTTGATGTGTTATGAAAACTTTCGGTATATCTCACTTACAGGTACGTAACTAAGTCGTTCCGAACGAAGGAAACTTGCGTACATAGCGATCTTAGCTCTGTGTGCCGAGAAGCGTTGTTCCTCAATTTCCTTGATGTGTTATGAAAACTTTCGGTATATCTCACTTACAGGTACGTAACTAAGTCGTTCCGAACGAAGGAAACTTGCGTACATAGCGATCTTAGCTCTGTGTGCCGAGAAGCGTTGTTCCTCAATTTCCTTGATGTGTTATGAAAACTTTCGGTATATCTCACTTACAGGTACGTAACTAAGTCGTTCCGAACGAAGGAAACTTGCGTACATAGCGATCTTAGCTCTGTGTGCCGAGAAGCGTTGTTCCTCAATTTCCTTGATGTGTTATGAAAATTTTCGGCAATCTCGCTTACAGGCACGTAACTAAGTCGTTCCGAACGAAGGAAACTTGCGTACATAGCGATCTTAGCTCTGTGTGCCGAGAAGCGTTGTTCCTCAATTTCCTTGATGTGTTATGAAAATTTTCGGCAAATCTCGCTTACAGGCACGTAACTAAGTCGTTCCGAACGAAGGAAACTTGCGTACATAGCGATCTTAGCTCTGTGTGCCGAGAAGCGTTGTTCCTCAATTTCCTTGATGTGTTATGAAAACTTTCGGTATATCTCACTTACAGGTACGTAACTAAGTCGTTCCGAACGAAGGAAACTTGCGTACATAGCGATCTTAGCTCTGTGTGCCGAGAAGCGTTGTTCCTCATTTCCTTGATGTGTTATGAAAATTTTCGGCAAATCTCGCTTACAGGCACGTAACTAAGTCGTTCCGAACGAAGGAAACTTGCGTACATAGCGATCTTAGCTCTGTGTGCCGAGAAGCGTTGTTCCTCAATTTCCTTGATGTGTTATGAAAATTTCGGCAAATCTCGCTTACAGGCACGTAACTAAGTCGTTCCGAACGAAGGAAACTTGCGTACATAGCGATCTTAGCTCTGTGTGCCGAGAAGCGTTGTTCCTCAATTTCCTTGATGTGTTATGAAAACTTTCGGTATATCTCACTTACAGGTACGTAACTAAGTCGTTCCGAACGAAGGAAACTTGCGTACATAGCGATCTTAGCTCTGTGTGCCGAGAAGCGTTGTTCCTCAATTTCCTTGATGTGTTATGAAAATTTTCGGCAAATCTCGCTTACAGGCACGTAACTAAGTCGTTCCGAACGAAGGAAACTTGCGTACATACGATCTTAGCTTTGTGCCGAGAAGCGTTGTTCCTCAATTTCCTTGATGTGTTATGAAAACTTTCGGTATATCTCACTTACAGGTACGTAACTAAGTCGTTCCGAACGAAGGAAACTTGCGTACATAGCGATCTTAGCTCTGTGTGCCGAGAAGCGTTGTTCCTCAATTTCCTTGATGTGTTATGAAAATTTTCGGCAAATCTCACTTACAGGTACGTAACTAAGTCGTTCCGAACGAAGGAAACTTGCGTACATAGCGATCTTAGCTCTGTGTGCCGAGAAGCGTTGTTCCTCAATTTCCTTGATGTGTTATGAAAATTTTCGGCAAATCTCGCTTACAGGCACGTAACTAAGTCGTTCCGAACGAAGGAAACTTGCGTACATAGCGATCTTAGCTCTGTGTGCCGAGAAGCGTTGTTCCTCAATTTCCTTGATGTGTTATGAAAACTTTCGGTATATCTCACTTACAGGTACGTAACTAAGTCGTTCCGAACGAAGGAAACTTGCGTACATAGCGATCTTAGCTCTGTGTGCCGAGAAGCGTTGTTCCTCATTTCCTTGATGTGTTATGAAAACTTTCGGTATATCTCACTTACAGGTACGTAACTAAGTCGTTCCGAACGAAGGAAACTTGCGTACATAGCGATCTTAGCTCTGTGTGCCGAGAAGCGTTGTTCCTCAATTTCCTTGATGTGTTATGAAAACTTTCGGTATATCTCACTTACAGGTACGTAACTAAGTCGTTCCGAACGAAGGAAACTTGCGTACATAGCGATCTTAGCTCTGTGTGCCGAGAAGCGTTGTTCCTCAATTTCCTTGATGTGTTATGAAAATTTTCGGCAATCTCGCTTACAGGCACGTAACTAAGTCGTTCCGAACGAAGGAAACTTGCGTACATAGCGATCTTAGCTCTGTGTGCCGAGAAGCGTTGTTCCTCAATTTCCTTGATGTGTTATGAAAATTTTCGGCAAATCTCGCTTACAGGCACGTAACTAAGTCGTTCCGAACGAAGGAAACTTGCGTACATAGCGATCTTACTCTGTGAGCGAGAAGCGTTGTTCCTCATTTCCTTGATGTGTTATGAAAACTTTCGGTATATCTCACTTACAGGTACGTAACTAAGTCGTTCCGAACGAAGGAAACTTGCGTACATAGCGATCTTAGCTCTGTGTGCCGAGAAGCGTTGTTCCTCTATTTCCTTGATGTGTTATGAAAATTTTCGGCAAATCTCGCTTACAGGCACGTAACTAAGTCGTTCCGAACGAAGGAAACTTGCGTACATAGCGATCTTAGCTCTGTGTGCCGAGAAGCGTTGTTCCTCAATTTCCTTGATGTGTTATGAAAATTTTCGGCAAATCTCGCTTACAGGCACGTAACTAAGTCGTTCCGAACGAAGGAAACTTGCGTACATAGCGATCTTAGCTCTGTGTGCCGAGAAGCGTTGTTCCTCAATTTCCTTGATGTGTTATGAAAACTTTCGGTATATCTCACTTACAGGTACGTAACTAAGTCGTTCCGAACGAAGGAAACTTGCGTACATAGCGATCTTAGCTCTGTGTGCCGAGAAGCGTTGTTCCTCAATTTCCTTGATGTGTTATGAAAATTTTCGGCAAATCTCGCTTACAGGCACGTAACTAAGTCGTTCCGAACGAAGGAAACTTGCGTACATAGCGATCTTAGCTCTGTGTGCCGAGAAGCGTTGTTCCTCAATTTCCTTGATGTGTTATGAAAATTTCGGCAAATCTCGCTTACAGGCACGTAACTAAGTCGTTCCGAACGAAGGAAACTTGCGTACATAGCGATCTTAGCTCTGTGTGCCGAGAAGCGTTGTTCCTCAATTTCCTTGATGTGTTATGAAAACTTTCGGTATATCTCACTTACAGGTACGTAACTAAGTCGTTCCGAACGAAGGAAACTTGCGTACATAGCGATCTTAGCTCTGTGTGCCGAGAAGCGTTGTTCCTCAATTTCCTTGATGTGTTATGAAAATTTTCGGCAAATCTCGCTTACAGGCACGTAACTAAGTCGTTCCGAACGAAGGAAACTTGCGTACATAGCGATCTTAGCTCTGTGTGCCGAGAAGCGTTGTTCCTCAATTTCCTTGATGTGTTATGAAAACTTTCGGTATATCTCACTTACAGGTACGTAACTAAGTCGTTCCGAACGAAGGAAACTTGCGTACATAGCGATCTTAGCTCTGTGTGCCGAGAAGCGTTGTTCCTCAATTTCCTTGATGTGTTATGAAAATTTTCGGCAAATCTCGCTTACAGGCACGTAACTAAGTCGTTCCGAACGAAGGAAACTTGCGTACATAGCGATCTTAGCTCTGTGTGCCGAGAAGCGTTGTTCCTAATTTCCTTGATTGTTATGAAAACTTTTCGGTATATCTCACTTACAGTACGTAACTAAGTCGTTCCGAACGAAGGAAACTTGCGTACATAGCGATCTTAGCTCTGTGTGCCGAGAAGCGTTGTTCCTCAATTTCCTTGATGTGTTATGAAAATTTTCGGCAAATCTCGCTTACAGGCACGTAACTAAGTCGTTCCGAACGAAGGAAACTTGCGTACATAGCGATCTTAGCTCTGTGTGCCGAGAAGCGTTGTTCCTCAATTTCCTTGATGTGTTATGAAAACTTTCGGTATATCTCACTTACAGGTACGTAACTAAGTCGTTCCGAACGAAGGAAACTTGCGTACATAGCGATCTTAGCTCTGTGTGCCGAGAAGCGTTGTTCCTCAATTTCCTTGATGTGTTATGAAAATTTTCGGCAAATCTCGCTTACAGGCACGTAACTAAGTCGTTCCGAACGAAGGAAACTTGCGTACATAGCGATCTTAGCTCTGTGTGCCGAGAAGCGTTGTTCCTCAATTTCCTTGAATGTTATGAAAACTTTCGGTATATCTCACTTACAGGTACGTAACTAAGTCGTTCCGAACGAAGGAAACTTGCGTACATAGCGATCTTAGCTCTGTGTGCCGAGAAGCGTTGTTCCTCTATTTCCTTGATGTGTTATGAAAATTTTCGGCAAATCTCGCTTACAGGCACGTAACTAAGTCGTTCCGAACGAAGGAAACTTGCGTACATAGCGATCTTAGCTCTGTGTGCCGAGAAGCGTTGTTCCTCAATTTCCTTGATGTTATGAAAACTTTCGGTATATCTCACTTACAGGTACGTAACTAAGTCGTTCCGAACGTGGAAACTTGCGTACATAGCGATCTTAGCTCTGTGTGCGAGAAGCGTTGTTCCTCTATTTCCTTGATGTGTTATGAAAATTTTCGGCAAATCTCGCTTACAGGCACGTAACTAATCGTTCCGAACGAAGGAAACTTGCGTACATTCCATCTTAGCTCTGTAGCCGAGAAGCGTTGTTCCTCAATTTCTTGATGTGTTATGAAAACTTTCGGTATATCTCACTTACAGTACGTAACTAATCGTTCCGAACGAAGGAAACTTGCGTACATAGCGATCTTAGCTCTGTGTGCCGAGAAGCGTTGTTCCTCAATTTCCTTGATGTGTTATGAAAATTTTCGGCAAATCTCGCTTAAGGCACGTAACTAAGTCGTTCCGAACGAAGGAAACTTGCGTACATAGCGATCTTAGCTCTGGTGCCGAGAAGCGTTGTTCCTCAATTTCCTTGATGTGTTATGAAAACTTTCGGTATATCTCACTTACAGGTACGTAACTAAGTCGTTCCGAACGAAGGAAACTTGCGTACATAGCGATCTTAGCTCTGTGTGCCGAGAAGCGTTGTTCCTCAATTTCCTTGATGTGTTATGAAAACTTTCGGTATATCTCACTTACAGGTACGTAACTAAGTCGTTCCGAACGAAGGAAACTTGCGTACATAGCGATCTTAGCTCTGTGTGCCGAGAAGCGTTGTTCCTCAATTTCCTTGATGTGTTATGAAAACTTTTCGGTATATCTCACTTACAGGTACGTAACTAAGTCGTTCCGAACGAAGGAAACTTGCGTACATAGCGATCTTAGCTCTGTGTGCCGAGAAGCGTTGTTCCTCAATTTCCTTGATGTGTTATGAAAATTTTCGGCAAATCTCGCTTACAGGCACGTAACTAAGTCGTTCCGAACGAAGGAAACTTGCGTACATAGCGATCTTAGCTCTGTGTGCCGAGAAGCGTTGTTCCTCATTTCCTTGATGTGTTATGAAAACTTTCGGTATATCTCACTTACAGGTACGTAACTAAGTCGTTCCGAACGAAGGAAACTTGCGTACATAGCGATCTTAGCTCTGTGTGCCGAGAAGCGTTGTTCCTCTATTTCCTTGATGTGTTATGAAAATTTTCGGCAAATCTCGCTTACAGGCACGTAACTAAGTCGTTCCGAACGAAGGAAACTTGCGTACATAGCGATCTTAGCTCTGTGTGCCGAGAAGCGTTGTTCCTCAATTTCCTTGATGTGTTATGAAAATTTTCGCAAATCTCGCTTACAGGCACGTAACTAAGTCGTTCCGAACGAAGGAAACTTGCGTACATAGCGATCTTAGCTCTGTGTGCCGAGAAGCGTTGTTCCTAATTTCCTTGATGTGTTATGAAAACTTTCGGTATATCTCACTTACAGTACGTAACTAAGTCGTTCCGAACGAAGGAAACTTGCGTACATAGCGATCTTAGCTCTGTGTGCCGAGAAGCGTTGTTCCTCAATTTCCTTGATGTGTTATGAAAATTTTCGGCAAATCTCGCTTACAGGCACGTAACTAAGTCGTTCCGAACGAAGGAAACTTGCGTACATAGCGATCTTAGCTCTGTGTGCGAGAAGCGTTGTTCCTCAATTTCCTTGATGTGTTATGAAAATTTTCGGCAAATCTCGCTTACAGGCACGTAACTAAGTCGTTCCGAACGAAGGAAACTTGCGTACATAGCGATCTTAGCTCTGTGTGCCGAGAAGCGTTGTTCCTCAATTTCCTTGATGTGTTATGAAAACTTTCGGTATATCTCACTTACAGGTACGTAACTAAGTCGTTCCGAACGAAGGAAACTTGCGTACATAGCGATCTTAGCTCTGTGTGCCGAGAAGCGTTGTTCCTCAATTTCCTTGATGTGTTATGAAAATTTTCGGCAAATCTCGCTTACAGGCACGTAACTAAGTCGTTCCGAACGAAGGAAACTTGCGTACATAGCGATCTTAGCTCTGTGTGCCGAGAAGCGTTGTTCCTCAATTTCCTTGATGTGTTATGAAAACTTTCGGTATATCTCACTTACAGGTACGTAACTAAGTCGTTCCGAACGAAGGAAACTTGCGTACATAGCGATCTTAGCTCTGTGTGCCGAGAAGCGTTGTTCCTCTATTTCCTTGATGTGTTATGAAAATTTTCGGCAATCTCGCTTACAGGCACGTAACTAAGTCGTTCCAACGAAGGAAACTTGCGTACATGCATCTTACTTTGTGCCGAGAAGCGTTGTTCCTCAATTTCTTGATGTGTTATGAAAACTTTCGGTATATCTCACTTACAGGTACGTAACTAAGTCGTTCCGAACGAAGGAAACTTGCGTACATAGCGATCTTAGCTCTGTGTGCCGAGAAGCGTTGTTCCTCAATTTCCTTGATGTTTATGAAAATTTTCGGTATATCTCACTTACAGGTACGTAACTAAGTCGTTCCGAACGAAAAACTTGCGTACATAGCGATCTTAGCTCTGTGTGCCGAGAAGCGTTGTTCCTCAATTTCCTTGATGTGTTATGAAAATTTTCGGCAAATCTCGCTTAAGGAACGTAACTAAGTCGTTCCGAACGAAGGAAATTGCGTACATAGCGATCTTAGCTCTGTGTGCCGAGAAGCGTTGTTCCTCAATTTCCTTATGTGTTATGGAAATTTTCGGCAAATCTCGCTTACAGGCACGTAACTAAGTCGTTCCGAACGAAGGAAACTTGCGTACATAGCGATCTTAGCTCTGTGTGCCGAGAAGCGTTGTTCCTCAATTTCCTTGATGTGTTATGAAAATTTTCGGCAAATCTCGCTTACAGGCACGTAACTAAGTCGTTCCGAACGAAGGAAACTTGCGTACATAGCGATCTTAGCTCTGTGTGCCGAGAAGCGTTGTTCCTCAATTTCCTTGATGTGTTATGAAAATTTTCGGCAAATCTCGCTTACAGGTGTCACGTCCCGCGATTAATTTTTCCGAAGTTCTTTCTCTTACTAGCTAAAAGAATTCTAAGTTCCTTTTAAGTGATTCGAAAAGTCCGCCCTCGGCGGCCATGACACCTTGCTTCTCCTAGTATCTAAGCGCGGCACTACCATAGTAGCGCGTCGTCCCACTACCTCGCGATCCCACTACCTCGCGATCCCACTACCATGCACCCCCACTTGCGGGCGACGGCAGCGGCCGAGCCGCCGAAACGAAGGACCTGAGTGCAGGCCCCGACTTCGTCAGTCTCATCCGGAACCTCGTACCGACAACAAGTCAAATCGGGACTCCATATCTAACTCTAACTCTAATTCAATTCAAATCTAACTCTAATTCTAATTCAATTTCTAAATTCAAACTCTAGTTTAATTTTAACCTTAGTCACAACGTTAACTCTTAAGTGTAATAGTGTACAAGTAGTGAATAAATATATTATAGTGTTGAAATCCTAGTTGATTATTTTAAAGAATACAAACCCTCAAACTTCTTTATTACTACCAAGCGCGCAACGCATCACTTTATTCCGCCACGCGTTCAACACATTAATTATTTTCTATATTCGAATATTTACTCCTCGTGTATTTAAGTGAGAAATTATAGTTCAAATTTCACCTGGCTTCATCCATTACACGATTAACACACCTAATTACAATACAGCAGTGCGGTCCCTCGCACGCCACTATTGTATTTAGCAACAGACATATAATACAGCAAGTGCGGTCCCTCGCACGCCGTATTACATAACTCATACACCTCCGGAATAGCAGTGCGGTCCCTCGCACGCTACGCGTTTACACATATAAACCAATGAATAAAGCCAGTGTTCGCGACTCTAACTATCAATATTAACAAATGCCAAAAAGTAGGCGAGGCGGAGTGAAGAAACGTGCCCGACGACAATTAATAGAGCTATCCTCAGAACCCGTCAATCCTTACGAGGCACAATACATCGGAGTAGAGTCGTACTACGATTCGGAATACGAGGCATTGTTTGAATCTAGTGCTCTAAATTCACTCGCGGACCGAAATAACAACGGAAGTGAACTCGTGAAATGGCCAACTAAATTGACGGTCATAACTATCGAACACCCGTGGATGCCGCCTTTCGATATCAACGAAAAGGACCCGAGACGGACGAAATATTTACAAATCCGGGCGGAGATCCTGCACAAGTGGTACGACGCCTCGACGCCGGAACACTGGGGAACGGCAGAACACCCCATGCTGTTGGAGTGAAATCGCTACAAGTAAGACTTATAACAAACCTAATTCATGTGCATGTATTATTGCGACAAATTCAACCTGTCCTTTTTGGGGTAACAATAGCATACGAATCCGAGAATTGCTTACCCTTGGGACTCTTATCCCAAAACCATTAAGGAAAGGGTCAGTCAAAGAAAATCCCTTTTCCCAAATCCAAGGGTCAGTCAAAGAAAATCCCTTTTCCCAAATCCATTAAGTGAGGTCATTATCCCAAAACCATAAAAAAGGGTCAGTCAAAGAAAATCCCTTTTCCCAAATCCATTAAGCAAAGTCATTATCCCAAAACCATAAAAAAGGGTCAGTCAAAGAAAATCCCTTTTCCCAAATCCATTAAGCAAAGTCATTATCCCAAAACCATAAAAAAGGTCAGTCTAGGAAAACCTTTCCTTTTTCTTTTTCAAATCCATAAAGAAAAGACCTTTTCGTCCCTTTTTACCTAAGATCCCTTAAGAATAACATTACAAAAGACTTCAGAAAGACTGAAGACCCTTACTTTGCCCCCTTTTATACCCAGACTAATTGTTAAATATCCATGTGTCCACCATCTATACCCGAGATACGACCTGCATTCGGGATAGAAGCAACGCAGACTCTTCCATCTTATTTCTGCATCAGGACATCCGGGAGATGCCATATACTAACTAAAATTGCCCTTTGCAACTATTGTTATCACGATCTTCCGGACATTGAATTACGCGAGTGGTCTGCGGTAAACTTCCATACAGTCGAAATAGGTTACAACGCTCCCGCTATTATCGCATGCTGTAAATGCGACCAAGCCTTAAGCTTTGTTAGATTAGGAGCTTCGTGCCATTTATGCACCGTAAAGTTAAATGAATTCGACCAAAACCCCGCAAATATAAACGGATTAATTAATAACTTTGATCAAAATCTAGTACTCCGAACCGAGGAAATACCCCAGCTACCCAATCTGTTCTATTAATTCATACTCTGCTTTAATTGAATGTCGGGATCGTTCGCGATCTTTATTAATATCCTCGCGTGCTTTACGAAAATCCGGTAACCCTCAGTCGCGGGTGATCCCCGGAAGATACTTCCGAAATAGCGACACAGCCCGGTACCGATCCGAGAACGCGGAATCCTTTTTTTTCGCGCCGCGATAGTACGGGGACGTAACAAAATTGGTGACAGCGGTGGGATTCGAGAAATCCGGATATGGTAATTACGCGAGGTAATAAAACAGACGAAAGCACGATGGGTTTAACAAAGGAGGAGATAGAGATATTACAAGCAAAATTATCGGAAAAAGAAGCGCGACTTAAAGAGGAGGCCGACCTTTTGAAAAAACAGCGGTCTGAACACGAGAAAAACCAACGCGATCTCGAAGAATACCGTAGACGAATAGAGGAAGATTTCAGGAAAGGAAATAACATGAACGAAGGAGGCGCACACGCCCTCGACGACATACACCGCGAAAATGAAGAGTTACGCCGCGAAAACGAACGTTTGCATAGAACTTTCAATTCCGCGGGACAACCAAACGCAGCATGTAATATGCAAGCATCGTACGACGAATACCGCGCGGACCCCCCTCAGCAACCTAAAGTCTCCTTTAGGGAAGCCACTGAATCCGTACCCCATTATGACGGGTATAATATTACATTAGCGCAATTTATACGAGCGTGTCGTCGCGCCAGGGAAATAGTTCCCCCTTCGTCGGAACGTAATCTAACAAAACTTTTGATTAATAAACTTCGCGGACGCGCTTATTACGCAGTAGAAGACGAACCGTGCGAATCCATCACCCAACTAATAGATCTTTTAAATTCGGCATTTGGTTCACCTAAAACCATCGATCAATATCGAGGTGAACTTAGCACCATTTACTTAAAGCCACAGGAACATATATTAGATTATATTAGCCGCGTTAAGGACCTTCGTTCTGCTATTCTTGACGCGGAACGCCGCGAAGTCGGATATTTAGGAAAGAAGGTAGAGATAGAGATCGATGGTTTAACAACGAGATCGTTCTGCGACGGATTGCCACTCGAATATAGACTCCAAATGAATTGTCATATTCAAGCGTCGCCGTTTGAGGCCTTCGCGATGGCCAAGGCTTTAGCCAAAAGACAGGAATTAGATAAGCAACGCTACGGAGCGAGAGAACGCCCCGACTCCGGAAGACGAGACGAGTTATCTCGACGGCCGCATACCTACCCGATATCGCCGAGACCGTATGGTCAAAACTATTCTCGGAACTACAGTACAGATAACGCCGCCCGAGATAACTACACGCGGACATACCAGCCGCGTGACCGAGTCGAGCGACCGCAATATATTAACCGCGATACCAGGAAAGTACCAAGTAATCTTAATACTAACGCCCCTCCCCCGCGTAATGATCAATCGACTAAGTGGTGCCGGTATTGCAAAAACTCCGGACACGTGATAGAGGAATGTCGTAAGAGACAGTACAATAACGCGAGAAAAGTCGAATCGGGAAACGCGACGGGCCCCGCGGGACAAACGGGCGTAACTCGCCAAGGGCCCTCACAACAAACGATTCGCCCGGTAAACCCGGTAGAAGCGGCCAGCTGCACGAGTGCAGAATCGCAACCTTAAATCCGCAACATTTCTCTCACGCGCCCACCGTCGCGTTAGCCGCAGACGGTCTATTACAAGAAACGAGTTTCATGGTTGATACGGGCGCGGCTCCAAATCTAATTAAACTCAGAAGTCTACACCCCGAAGCGAATATCCTCGACACCGATAAATTACTCCTTAGCGGAATAACGGACGGTAAAATCGAGACGCTCGGGTCTATACAAATTCTATACATGGGATACCCCATAGATATGCACGTAGTACGAAACAATTTCCCGATACCTCAGGAAGGGATCTTAGGATCTGACTTCCTTCGGGACGCCTCAAAAATCGATTTCAAAAATCAATTCGTACTCTGGAAAGGGATGCGTGTTCCCTTTGCTCAACGCGACACCGTGGTCATTCCCGCCAGATCGCGTGCAACGTTTTACGTGAAAACTACTAATCCTCATATTTTAACGGGATACGTTCCGCGACTTAACGTCTGTGAAAATGTTTATCTCGGCGATGCTGTAGTTACGAACCGTAACGGGAGAGCTTATCTCCAAGTCGTGAACGCGAGCGACGTAGATAGAGAACTCGTAGTACCCACTGTTGAGCTGCAAGAGATAGGACAGCTCTACGGGGAGGAAACGGGACACGAGATAAAAGATACTAAAATATTTATGACTTCCGCAACCTCAAGTATAGAGAGCAAAGAAAGAAAGCAGGCAATTCATAACGTTCTCCGTTTAGAACATTTAAATAAAGAAGAGTCGGAACACGTTTCACAGTTAATTGAAAATTACCAAGACTTATTCCGGCTGCCTAGCGATAAGTTAGAATACACGAATGTAATAAAGCATAAAATTGTAACCGTCGACGATCAACCAGTAAACACTAAGCAGTACAGATTTCCGCCAATCCACAAAGAAGAAATAAATAAGCAGATAAAAGAATTACTAGACAATGATGTGATTAGACCATCTGAGTCTCCTTATAATTCTCCCTTGTGGATTGTGCCCAAAAAACCAGACTCCAAAGGAAATAAAAGGTGGCGAATGGTTATTGACTATCGTATGCTAAACGAGAAAACGATAGGAGACGCATACCCACTCCCGAATATTACGGAGATTCTGGATCAATTAGGTAGCGCGAAGTACTTTAGCGTTTTCGATCTCGCATCAGGATTCCATCAGATACCGATGCATGAGTCACACGCGGAAAAGACAGCTTTCTCTACGCCTCATGGGCATTATGAATTTAGCCGTATGCCATTCGGTCTTAAGAATGCTCCTGCAACGTTTCAGCGACTCATGGATCAGGTTTTGACGGGACTGCAAGGTAGCGAACTTTTCGTCTATCTAGATGATATTGTATTATACGCAAGCTCACTCCAAGAACACGAAATCAAATTCAATAAACTCGCCGGGAGACTAAGACAAGCTAATTTGAAACTCCAACCGGACAAATGTGAATTCCTGAGGAAGGAAGTCGGCTATTTGGGCCATATTATCAGCGATAAGGGTGTGAGGCCGGACCCCGCGAAAATTCGAGCAGTAAAGGAATTTCCGGCACCTAAGAACGCGAAAAATATCAAACAATTCCTCGGATTAGCAGGGTACTACCGCAGATTCATTCCTAATTTTTCTAAAATAGCGCGTCCCCTAACGGACTTACTGAAAAAGGACGAACATTTCGACTGGCAGAAGGAGCAAGAATTAGCCTTTTTACAACTCCGCGAAACGCTGTGTACAGAACCAATATTACAATACCCCGATTTTACAAAACCTTTTGTAGTTACCACCGACGCTTCGGGCTACGCGATAGGCGGCATACTAAGCCAGGGACCAGTCGGGAAAGACCTTCCTATCGCTTACGCGTCGCGTTTGTTGAATTCTCCAGAAAAAAATTATTCTACAATTGAAAAGGAACTGTTAGCTATTGTATACTGTGTAAATTATTTCCGCCCCTACTTATACGGACGGAAATTTCAACTAATCACTGATCATAAACCGTTGGTGTGGTTGCATTCCGTAAAAGACCCGACTTCCAGATTGGTCCGTTGGCGCTTAAAACTTGCCGAGTATGAGTATGAAGTGATTTATAAAGCAGGAAAGATGAACGTGAACGCGGATGCGCTATCGCGAAATCCGACACACGTCCATGCGATAACAGAGGAGACACAAAGGAACGTTGAGACCCGAATGTTCCCTCTCAAGCGCGATAATATAATAACCAGCTCCAACGAATCTTTATTTAATACAAGGAAATCTAGACCCGGTAATGAACCTTCACCGACCGATGACGGCATAGCAGATAGCGATACGGAACCACCATTAACGCCAAGCGACATTAACGAAACTCTAAGCGATAGCGAGACCGATAGCAGCTCTGACTCCGATAATGCTTCTTGTATATTTGATAACGTTAATGAAACCGCTTCCACGAAAAATGTAATGAGACCAAAAATCGTAGCAATTCCCGACAACTTCACAACCCGTAGAGATAATCTTGTAATCTTCACCACACAACAGGGTGCGCCGATTGACCTAGGAGCCCAGATGCTCCAGGAAACAAAGTCATTGCCTATGATTAGAGATGCCACACTGGCCAGGGGTAATGTAAATAAAAACGGTAATCGCCACATAATATCGTTAGTTATAAAAGAACGAGTATCTGGAGTAACGGAGAAGAATATTATAAAAGAAGCATTGTGCTCGCTCTTAGATATCGTCACGGAATTGGATTTGCAATCGATTTCTATAGCGAAAGGGGACGTGGATAATGTTCCCTGGGAAACAGTACACTCGCTATTTACTCGCATATTAGGAAACACTAATATAAACATATTTATATGTACAAATAAAATAGCGACCCCTGCGGAGAACGATAGACATGAGATCATGACAGAAAACCATTGCTCAGCAATAGGAGGACACAAGGGTGTAACGAAAACATACAATCGCGTTAAGAAAAATTATCATTGGCCTGGAATGAAGGCAGATATACAAACTTTTGTTCGAAATTGTCGTTCGTGTCAACTAAAGAAACTAGTTAGAGTAAAAACCAGACAACCGATGGTATTGACGGACACCCCTGATTCCGCCTTTGAAAAGATCTCAATGGATATCATGGGCCCTCTGCCCACCACACAATCAGGCAATGCGTATATATTAACTATTCAAGACCTACTAACGAAATATTCACTAGCTCTCCCTCTGCAACATGCAGGCGCGATCGACGTAGCGGATGCCTTCACTAACGACTTTATATGTACATTCGGTGCTCCGAAAGCTATCTTGACCGACCAAGGCTCACACTTTCTTAATAGCCTTATGCGAAACGTAGCGCACAAATTCAAAATTAAACACTTTAAAACTACGGCATACAGACCGCAATCAAACGGTTCAGTGGAACGATCACATCAAGTACTCTGGGAATATCTAAAACAATTTGTAAATAAAAACAATGACTGGGATAGACATTTAAGGTTAGCGTCATTTTCGTACAATACTAGCGTCCATGAAGGCACGCGATACACCCCCCACGAACTAGTGTTCGGCAAAGTAGCCAAGGTACCTTCTAGCGAATCAGACACGATTAATGAAATAAATGAAAGCTACGCAAAGTATCTGACCGACCTGTTTAATAAAATCAAAGACGCACAAGCAATAGCGCGCGAAAACCTAATTAATTCTAAGGAAAGGTCGAAGCGATACTATGACCGTAAGATTAAGACTCGTAAATTTAATCTAGGAGATAATGTATACCTGCTTAAGGAACCCACGAAAGGGAAATTAGGAGACCAGTACACTGGTCCGCATAAGATAATAGAATTATTAAGAAATAATAATGTTAGAATAATCATAAGTAAAAATAGGACTAAACTTGTGCACGAAGACAAGTTAAAGCACTCGCCCCATAGTGCCCCCTCCATGCCAAACCCCCACCACGAGGACCATCACCAGGAAGACTATAACAGCGGCATACCGGCGGAGGACCGGCCAGTAACGAGCAAACCATAAGATGAGAACTCTCTTACCGATTGCTGCCATCATCGCGCTCTGTTTCCCCATCTCTCATAGCCTGATAGGTTATGATTGTGGAGGAAAAGGACTCAACATAACCTCATTATCATTACTGGACATAGGCAGATGTGAGGTCGACAACTTGGAGCCCAACAAGGAGGATGTCTACGTCCAACTGCTGCAGCTTTCCGAGTATGACCGCACAGATGTGATCCAATGCAAGATTGAGGTAGACCGAACAATCTATTACTGCGGGATGCACTCCCATATCTCCATTGTCCAGGGAGGTCGACGGCAGTATATGCACGAACTATCCGACTCCATTTGTAAAAAGATGCAAAATTCAGGAGCCATTGCAATGGGAACGGGCCAACAGAGCATCATACAGGGCCTCAAAAGAAATAGCACGAACACACGTTCTATTACACTAGCAGGCTCTACCTCCGTGGACGGACGATGTTCCGGAACGGAATATAGCGACGCCTTTGGAACCTGGGAAGACGTCGTCGTCCAA
The DNA here is from genome assembly GCA_009859135.1 of Formica selysi. Classification (NCBI taxonomy): domain Eukaryota; kingdom Metazoa; phylum Arthropoda; class Insecta; order Hymenoptera; family Formicidae; genus Formica; species Formica selysi. The sequence goes on from WHNR01000373.1 coordinate 21,832, forward strand.
GCAGTCGTCAAGGTAACCCTACGAGACTTCGAAGTCTCGATCGACCGGAAATCAAACGAGGTGATCCTCCCATCTGGCGTGCACTGCAAGGCATCACAAGGCGAATGCCTCGATACCGATGGATCAGAGACTTACTGGAATATCGCCCCAAGAGACAGCTGCCATTTCGACAGGTATGATGTTCTCTATGAGGGAGTAGCCAGCAAACTGACCGCCAAAGGGAACTACTCAACACCGACAGTATATACGGTGACAACCAAGGAAACCACATTCGCGCTCACTAAAACAACAGAGCTCAACCTATGTGGATACCGCCTGCTGCAAACTGAGCACCCGAAATTATCGGTTCTGGAAACACAGAGAGGCAAAACCTTCAAAACCAGAGCCAGGGTATCTGTCAACAACTTAGACATATTCTCTTATGTGAACTCGAAATTCTTGTATGTGGAGAAGCATATCAAAACACAGCTCACACAATTATACCGGGACATCATGGAACAGAAATGCGCCTTGGAAAAACAGATACTTCAGAACGCTCTCTCTCTGGCAAGCATAGCGCCTGACGAGATGGCCTACAGAATAATGAAGGAACCAGGATACACCGCAATAATGGCCGGCGAAGCCATGCACCTGATCAAGTGTGTACCTGCAGAATGCCGCGTGCGATCCGTGGAAGGCTGTTACAATGAGCTACCGGTCACCTACAAGAACCAATCAATATTCTTACTACCCGGATCGAGAATACTTACCAAAACAGGAACACCAAGGGATTGCAATGAACTCCTGCCGACGATGTATAAAATCTACAACACCTGGTACCGGCTAATGCCAAAACCAGTTGAATCAATGGCGCCACCAATGATACACCCGTTGACGAAACCAACATGGAAGTATGTTAGCCCAACATCCCTTGCCACCAGCGGCATCTACACGGACGAGGACCTCGACCGATTGCGTGATCACATCATGTTTCCCATGGAAAAACCTTCCATGCTAAGTACAATCGCACGAGGAGCAATGGGCCAGGAGATTCCAGCGGGTAGTTTATCCCTGATAAACCTATTTGACGAGAAAACACTAGACCAGATTGCAGAAAGTGCAGGCATGCGTCTCTGGAAGGGATTTATGACATTTGGATCCGCCAGTGCAGGGATACTCGCAATATTCATGATCGTCCGGCTCGCAAAATTAATAGTGGACACAATCATCCATGGTTACGCTCTCCATTCAATTTACGGGTGGAGTCTACATCTACTGGGAGCAATATGGACATCAGTAACAAATCTACTCCTGTACATGGGAACCCCGAGCAGAAGAAACGACGGAGGCAACGGCGGAAACCAGCGTCCCAATCAAATACCCCCGCCAAACGAAGAACTATCCCCCATAACCCCTTCTACGACCGAAAATCAGCCCCCCAAAGCCCCCCCACGAGAAGAAATTGCCCCACAACCCCGAGTGCTTTACACCAGTGAAGTGCGCAGAGATTTCAAAGAACTCAGAAAGCTGTTAGATGAATAAGAATAAAATAAGGAATAATGTAAGAAACACCATAATGAAATTCAATTGTATATCTGATAATGTATTCTCGTAGTATGTACAAATAAAGGAAAATGTCGAATCTCGGTTCAACATTTTCTTTTAAGGGGGGAGGTGTCACGTCCCGCGATTAATTTTTCCGAAGTTCTTTCTCTTACTAGCTAAAAGAATTCTAAGTTCCTTTTAAGTGATTCGAAAAGTCCGCCCTCGGCGGCCATGACACCTTGCTTCTCCTAGTATCTAAGCGCGGCACTACCATAGTAGCGCGTCGTCCCACTACCTCGCGATCCCACTACCTCGCGATCCCACTACCATGCACCCCCACTTGCGGGCGACGGCAGCGGCCGAGCCGCCGAAACGAAGGACCTGAGTGCAGGCCCCGACTTCGTCAGTCTCATCCGGAACCTCGTACCGACAACAAGTCAAATCGGGACTCCATATCTAACTCTAACTCTAATTCAATTCAAATCTAACTCTAATTCTAATTCAATTTCTAAATTCAAACTCTAGTTTAATTTTAACCTTAGTCACAACGTTAACTCTTAAGTGTAATAGTGTACAAGTAGTAAATAAATATATTATAGTGTTGAAATCCTAGTTGATTATTTTAAAGAATACAAACCCTCAAACTTCTTTATTACTACCAAGCGCGCAACGCATCACTTTATTCCGCCACGCGTTCAACACATTAATTATTTTCTATATTCGAATATTTACTCCTCGTGTATTTAAGTGAGAAATTATAGTTCAAATTTCACCTGGCTTCATCCATTACACGATTAACACACCTAATTACAATACAGCAGTGCGGTCCCTCGCACGCCACTATTGTATTTAGCAACAGACATATAATACAGCAAGTGCGGTCCCTCGCACGCCGTATTACATAACTCATACACCTCCGGAATAGCAGTGCGGTCCCTCGCACGCTACGCGTTTACACATATAAACCAATGAATAAAGCCAGTGTTCGCGACTCTAACTATCAATATTAACAAATGCCAAAAAGTAGGCGAGGCGGAGTGAAGAAACGTGCCCGACGACAATTAATAGAGCTATCCTCAGAACCCGTCAATCCTTACGAGGCACAATACATCGGAGTAGAGTCGTACTACGATTCGGAATACGAGGCATTGTTTGAATCTAGTGCTCTAAATTCACTCGCGGACCGAAATAACAACGGAAGTGAACTCGTGAAATGGCCAACTAAATTGACGGTCATAACTATCGAACACCCGTGGATGCCGCCTTTCGATATCAACGAAAAGGACCCGAGACGGACGAAATATTTACAAATCCGGGCGGAGATCCTGCACAAGTGGTACGACGCCTCGACGCCGGAACACTGGGGAACGGCAGAACACCCCATGCTGTTGGAGTGAAATCGCTACAAGTTAAGACTTATAACAAACCTAATTCATGTGCATGTATTATTGCGACAAATTCAACCTGTCCTTTTTGGGGTAACAATAGCATACGAATCCGAGAATTGCTTACCCTTGGGACTCTTATCCCAAAACCATTAAGGAAAGGGTCAGTCAAAGAAAATCCCTTTTCCCAAATCCAAGGGTCAGTCAAAGAAAATCCCTTTTCCCAAATCCATTAAGTGAGGTCATTATCCCAAAACCATAAAAAAGGGTCAGTCAAAGAAAATCCCTTTTCCCAAATCCATTAAGCAAAGTCATTATCCCAAAACCATAAAAAAGGGTCAGTCAAAGAAAATCCCTTTTCCCAAATCCATTAAGCAAAGTCATTATCCCAAAACCATAAAAAAGGTCAGTCTAGGAAAACCTTTCCTTTTTCTTTTTCAAATCCATAAAGAAAAGACCTTTTCGTCCCTTTTTACCTAAGATCCCTTAAGAATAACATTACAAAAGACTTCAGAAAGACTGAAGACCCTTACTTTGCCCCCTTTTATACCCAGACTAATTGTTAAATATCCATGTGTCCACCATCTATACCCGAGATACGACCTGCATTCGGGATAGAAGCAACGCAGACTCTTCCATCTTATTTCTGCATCAGGACATCCGGGAGATGCCATATACTAACTAAAATTGCCCTTTGCAACTATTGTTATCACGATCTTCCGGACATTGAATTACGCGAGTGGTCTGCGGTAAACTTCCATACAGTCGAAATAGGTTACAACGCTCCCGCTATTATCGCATGCTGTAAATGCGACCAAGCCTTAAGCTTTGTTAGATTAGGAGCTTCGTGCCATTTATGCACCGTAAAGTTAAATGAATTCGACCAAAACCCCGCAAATATAAACGGATTAATTAATAACTTTGATCAAAATCTAGTACTCCGAACCGAGGAAATACCCCAGCTACCCAATCTGTTCTATTAATTCATACTCTGCTTTAATTGAATGTCGGGATCGTTCGCGATCTTTATTAATATCCTCGCGTGCTTTACGAAAATCCGGTAACCCTCAGTCGCGGGTGATCCCCGGAAGATACTTCCGAAATAGCGACACAGCCCGGTACCGATCCGAGAACGCGGAATCCTTTTTTTTCGCGCCGCGATAGTACGGGGACGTAACAATACGATCTAGCTCTGTGTGCGAGAAGCGTTGTTCTCATTTCTTGATGTGTTATGAAATTCGGAATCTCCTTACAGGACGTAACTAAGTCGTTCCGAACGAAGGAAACTTGCGTACATAGCGATCTTAGCTCTGTGTGCCGAGAAGCGTTGTTCCTCTATTTCCTTGATGTGTTATGAAAATTTTCGGCAAATCTCGCTTACAGGCACGTAACTAAGTCGTTCCGAACGAAGGAAACTTGCGTACATAGCGATCTTAGCTCTGTGTGCCGAGAAGCGTTGTTCTCAATTTCCTTGATGTGTTATGAAAACTTTCGGTATATCTCACTTACAGTACGTAACTAAGTCGTTCCGAACGAAGGAAACTTGCGTACATAGCGATCTTAGCTCTGTGTGCCGAGAAGCGTTGTTCCTCTATTTCCTTGATGTGTTATGAAAATTTTCGGCAAATCTCGCTTACAGGCACGTAACTAAGTCGTTCCGAACGAAGGAAACTTGCGTACATAGCGATCTTAGCTCTGTGTGCCGAGAAGCGTTGTTCCTCAATTTCCTTGATGTGTTATGAAAATTTCGGAAATCTCCTTACAGGACGTAACTAAGTCGTTCCGAACGAAGGAAACTTGCGTACATAGCGATCTTAGCTCTGTGTGCCGAGAAGCGTTGTTCCTCAATTTCCTTGATGTGTTATGAAAACTTTCGGTATATCTCACTTACAGGTACGTAACTAAGTCGTTCCGAACGAAGAAACTTGCGTACATAGCGATCTTAGCTCTGTGTGCCGAGAAGCGTTGTTCCTCAATTTCCTTGATGTGTTATGAAAATTTTCGGCAAATCTCGCTTACAGGCACGTAACTAAGTCGTTCCGAACGAAGGAAACTTGCGTACATAGCGATCTTAGCTCTGTGTGCCGAGAAGCGTTGTTCCTCAATTTCCTTGATGTGTTATGAAAACTTTCGGTATATCTCACTTACAGGTACGTAACTAAGTCGTTCCGAACGAAGGAAACTTGCGTACATAGCGATCTTAGCTCTGTGTGCCGAGAAGCGTTGTTCCTCAATTTCCTTGATGTGTTATGAAAATTTCGGCAATCTCGCTTACAGGCACGTAACTAAGTCGTTCCGAACGAAGGAAACTTGCGTACATAGCGATCTTAGCTCTGTGTGCCGAGAAGCGTTGTTCCTCAATTTCCTTGATGTGTTATGAAAATTTTCGGCAAATCTCGCTTACAGGCACGTAACTAAGTCGTTCCGAACGAAGGAAACTTGCGTACATAGCGATCTTAGCTCTGTGTGCCGAGAAGCGTTGTTCCTCAATTTCCTTGATGTGTTATGAAAATTTTCGGCAAATCTCGCTTACAGGCACGTAACTAAGTCGTTCCGAACGAAGGAAACTTGCGTACATAGCGATCTTAGCTCTGTGTGCCGAGAAGCGTTGTTCCTCAATTTCCTTGATGTGTTATGAAAATTTTCGGCAAATCTCGCTTACAGGCACGTAACTAAGTCGTTCCGAACGAAGGAAACTTGCGTACATAGCGATCTTAGCTCTGTGTGCCGAGAAGCGTTGTTCCTCAATTTCCTTGATGTGTTATGAAAATTTTCGGCAAATCTCGCTTACAGGCACGTAACTAAGTCGTTCCGAACGAAGGAAACTTGCGTACATAGCGATCTTAGCTCTGTGTGCCGAGAAGCGTTGTTCCTCAATTTCCTTGATGTGTTATGAAAACTTTCGGTATATCTCACTTACAGGTACGTAACTAAGTCGTTCCGAACGAAGGAAACTTGCGTACATAGCGATCTTAGCTCTGTGTGCCGAGAAGCGTTGTTCCTCAATTTCCTTGATGTGTTATGAAAATTTTCGGCAAATCTCGCTTACAGGCACGTAACTAAGTCGTTCCGAACGAAGGAAACTTGCGTACATAGCGATCTTAGCTCTGTGTGCCGAGAAGCGTTGTTCCTCAATTTCCTTGATGTGTTATGAAAACTTTCGGTATATCTCACTTACAGGTACGTAACTAAGTCGTTCCGAACGAAGGAAACTTGCGTACATAGCGATCTTAGCTCTGTGTGCCGAGAAGCGTTGTTCCTCAATTTCCTTGATGTGTTATGAAAATTTTCGGCAAATCTCGCTTACAGGCACGTAACTAAGTCGTTCCGAACGAAGGAAACTTGCGTACATAGCGATCTTAGCTCTGTGTGCCGAGAAGCGTTGTTCCTCAATTTCCTTGATGTGTTATGAAAACTTTCGGTATATCTCACTTACAGGTACGTAACTAAGTCGTTCCGAACGAAGGAAACTTGCGTACATAGCGATCTTAGCTCTGTGTGCCGAGAAGCGTTGTTCCTCAATTTCCTTGATGTGTTATGAAAATTTTCGGCAAATCTCGCTTACAGGCACGTAACTAAGTCGTTCCGAACGAAGGAAACTTGCGTACATAGCGATCTTAGCTCTGTGTGCCGAGAAGCGTTGTTCCTCAATTTCCTTGATGTGTTATGAAAACTTTCGGTATATCTCACTTACAGGTACGTAACTAAGTCGTTCCGAACGAAGGAAACTTGCGTACATAGCGATCTTAGCTCTGTGTGCCGAGAAGCGTTGTTCCTCAATTTCCTTGATGTGTTATGAAAATTTCGGCAAATCTCGCTTACAGGCACGTAACTAAGTCGTTCCGAACGAAGGAAACTTGCGTACATAGCGATCTTAGCTCTGTGTGCCGAGAAGCGTTGTTCCTCAATTTCCTTGATGTGTTATGAAAATTTTCGGCAAATCTCGCTTACAGGCACGTAACTAAGTCGTTCCGAACGAAGGAAACTTGCGTACATAGCGATCTTAGCTCTGTGTGCCGAGAAGCGTTGTTCCTCAATTTCCTTGATGTGTTATGAAAATTTCGGTAAATCTCGCTTACAGGCACGTAACTAAGTCGTTCCGAACGAAGGAAACTTGCGTACATAGCGATCTTAGCTCTGTGTGCCGAGAAGCGTTGTTCCTCAATTTCCTTGATGTGTTATGAAAATTTTCGGCAAATCTCGCTTACAGGCACGTAACTAAGTCGTTCCGAACGAAGGAAACTTGCGTACATAGCGATCTTAGCTCTGTGTGCCGAGAAGCGTTGTTCCTCAATTTCCTTGATGTGTTATGAAAACTTTCGGTATATCTCACTTACAGGTACGTAACTAAGTCGTTCCGAACGAAGGAAACTTGCGTACATAGCGATCTTAGCTCTGTGTGCCGAGAAGCGTTGTTCCTCATTTCCTTGATGTGTTATGAAAATTTTCGGCAAATCTCGCTTACAGGCACGTAACTAAGTCGTTCCGAACGAAGGAAACTTGCGTACATAGCGATCTTAGCTCTGTGTGCCGAGAAGCGTTGTTCCTCAATTTCCTTGATGTGTTATGAAAACTTTCGGTATATCTCACTTACAGGTACGTAACTAAGTCGTTCCGAACGAAGGAAACTTGCGTACATAGCGATCTTAGCTCTGTGTGCCGAGAAGCGTTGTTCCTCAATTTCCTTGATGTGTTATGAAAATTTTCGGCAAATCTCGCTTACAGGCACGTAACTAAGTCGTTCCGAACGAAGGAAACTTGCGTACATAGCGATCTTAGCTCTGTGTGCCGAGAAGCGTTGTTCCTCAATTTCCTTGATGTGTTATGAAAACTTTCGGTATATCTCACTTACAGGTACGTAACTAAGTCGTTCCGAACGAAGGAAACTTGCGTACATAGCGATCTTAGCTCTGTGTGCCGAGAAGCGTTGTTCCTCAATTTCCTTGATGTGTTATGAAAACTTTCGGCAAATCTCGCTTACAGGCACGTAACTAAGTCGTTCCGAACGAAGGAAACTTGCGTACATAGCGATCTTAGCTCTGTGTGCCGAGAAGCGTTGTTCCTCAATTTCCTTGATGTGTTATGAAAACTTTCGGTATATCTCACTTACAGGTACGTAACTAAGTCGTTCCGAACGAAGGAAACTTGCGTACATAGCGATCTTAGCTCTGTGTGCCGAGAAGCGTTGTTCCTCAATTTCCTTGATGTGTTATGAAAATTTTCGGCAAATCTCGCTTACAGGCACGTAACTAAGTCGTTCCGAACGAAGGAAACTTGCGTACATAGCGATCTTAGCTCTGTGTGCCGAGAAGCGTTGTTCCTCAATTTCCTTGATGTGTTATGAAAACTTTCGGTATATCTCACTTACAGGTACGTAACTAAGTCGTTCCGAACGAAGGAAACTTGCGTACATAGCGATCTTAGCTCTGTGTGCCGAGAAGCGTTGTTCCTCAATTTCCTTGATGTGTTATGAAAATTTTCGGCAAATCTCGCTTACAGGCACGTAACTAAGTCGTTCCGAACGAAGGAAACTTGCGTACATAGCGATCTTAGCTCTGTGTGCCGAGAAGCGTTGTTCCTCAATTTCCTTGATGTGTTATGAAAATTTCGGCAAATCTCGCTTACAGGCACGTAACTAAGTCGTTCCGAACGAAGGAAACTTGCGTACATAGCGATCTTAGCTCTGTGTGCCGAGAAGCGTTGTTCCTCAATTTCCTTGATGTGTTATGAAAATTTTCGGCAATCTCGCTTACAGGCACGTAACTAAGTCGTTCCGAACGAAGGAAACTTGCGTACATAGCGATCTTAGCTCTGTGTGCCGAGAAGCGTTGTTCCTCAATTTCCTTGATGTGTTATGAAAATTTTCGGCAAATCTCGCTTACAGGCACGTAACTAAGTCGTTCCGAACGAAGGAAACTTGCGTACATAGCGATCTTAGCTCTGTGTGCCGAGAAGCGTTGTTCCTCAATTTCCTTGATGTGTTATGAAAACTTTCGGTATATCTCACTTACAGGTACGTAACTAAGTCGTTCCGAACGAAGGAAACTTGCGTACATAGCGATCTTAGCTCTGTGTGCCGAGAAGCGTTGTTCCTCAATTTCCTTGATGTGTTATGAAAATTTTCGGTATATCTCACTTACAGGACGTAACTAAGTCGTTCCGAACGAAGGAAACTTGCGTACATAGCGATCTTAGCTCTGTGTGCCGAGAAGCGTTGTTCCTCAATTTCCTTGATGTGTTATGAAAATTTTCGGCAAATCTCGCTTACAGGCACGTAACTAAGTCGTTCCGAACGAAGGAAACTTGCGTACATAGCGATCTTAGCTCTGTGTGCCGAGAAGCGTTGTTCCTCAATTTCCTTGATGTGTTATGAAAATTTTCGGTATATCTCGCTTACAGGCACGTAACTAAGTCGTTCCGAACGAAGGAAACTTGCGTACATAGCGATCTTAGCTCTGTGTGCCGAGAAGCGTTGTTCCTCAATTTCCTTGATGTGTTATGAAAATTTTCGGCAAATCTCGCTTACAGGCACGTAACTAAGTCGTTCCGAACGAAGGAAACTTGCGTACATAGCGATCTTAGCTTGTGCGAAAGGTTTTCTATTTCTTGATGTTATAAATTTTATTCTTACAGACGTAACTAAGTCGTTCCGAACGAAGGAAACTTGCGTACATAGCGATCTTAGCTCTGTGTGCCGAGAAGCGTTGTTCCTCAATTTCCTTGATGTGTTATGAAAATTTTCGGCAAATCTCGCTTACAGGCACGTAACTAAGTCGTTCCGAACGAAGGAAACTTGCGTACATAGCGATCTTAGCTCTGTGTGCCGAGAAGCGTTGTTCCTCAATTTCCTTGATGTGTTATGAAAATTTCGGAAATCTCGCTTACAGGCACGTAACTAAGTCGTTCCGAACGAAGGAAACTTGCGTACATAGCGATCTTAGCTCTGTGTGCCGAGAAGCGTTGTTCCTCAATTTCCTTGATGTGTTATGAAAATTTCGGCAATCTCGCTTACAGGCACGTAACTAAGTCGTTCCGAACGAAGGAAACTTGCGTACATAGCGATCTTAGCTCTGTGTGCCGAGAAGCGTTGTTCCTCAATTTCCTTGATGTGTTATGAAAATTTTCGGCAAATCTCGCTTACAGGCACGTAACTAAGTCGTTCCGAACGAAGGAAACTTGCGTACATAGCGATCTTAGCTCTGTGTGCCGAGAAGCGTTGTTCCTCATTTCCTTGATGTGTTATGAAAACTTTCGGTATATCTCACTTACAGGTACGTAACTAAGTCGTTCCGAACGAAGGAAACTTGCGTACATAGCGATCTTAGCTCTGTGTGCCGAGAAGCGTTGTTCCTCATTTCCTTGATGTGTTATGAAAATTTTCGGCAAATCTCGCTTACAGGCACGTAACTAAGTCGTTCCGAACGAAGGAAACTTGCGTACATAGCGATCTTAGCTCTGTGTGCCGAGAAGCGTTGTTCCTCAATTTCCTTGATGTGTTATGAAAATTTTCGGCAATCTCGCTTACAGGCACGTAACTAAGTCGTTCCGAACGAAGGAAACTTGCGTACATAGCGATCTTAGCTCTGTGTGCCGAGAAGCGTTGTTCCTCAATTTCCTTGATGTGTTATGAAAATTTTCGGAAATCTCGCTTACAGGACGTAACTAAGTCGTTCCGAACGAAGGAAACTTGCGTACATAGCGATCTTAGCTCTGTGTGCCGAGAAGCGTTGTTCCTCAATTTCCTTGATGTGTTATGAAAATTTTCGGCAAATCTCGCTTACAGGCACGTAACTAAGTCGTTCCGAACGAAGGAAACTTGCGTACATAGCGATCTTAGCTCTGTGTGCCGAGAAGCGTTGTTCCTCAATTTCCTTGATGTGTTATGAAAATTTTCGGAAATCTCGCTTACAGGTACGTAACTAAGTCGTTCCGAACGAAGGAAACTTGCGTACATAGCGATCTTAGCTCTGTGTGCCGAGAAGCGTTGTTCCTCAATTTCCTTGATGTGTTATGAAAACTTTCGGTATATCTCACTTACAGGTACGTAACTAAGTCGTTCCGAACGAAGGAAACTTGCGTACATAGCGATCTTAGCTCTGTGTGCCGAGAAGCGTTGTTCCTCAATTTCCTTGATGTGTTATGAAAATTTTCGGCAAATCTCGCTTACAGGCACGTAACTAAGTCGTTCCGAACGAAGGAAACTTGCGTACATAGCGATCTTAGCTCTGTGTGCCGAGAAGCGTTGTTCCTCAATTTCCTTGATGTGTTATGAAAATTTTCGGCAAATCTCGCTTACAGGCACGTAACTAAGTCGTTCCGAACGAAGGAAACTTGCGTACATAGCGATCTTAGCTCTGTGTGCCGAGAAGCGTTGTTCCTCAATTTCCTTGATGTGTTATGAAAATTTTCGGCAAATCTCGCTTACAGGCACGTAACTAAGTCGTTCCGAACGAAGGAAACTTGCGTACATAGCGATCTTAGCTCTGTGTGCCGAGAAGCGTTGTTCCTCAATTTCCTTGATGTGTTATGAAAATTTCGGTAATCTCCTTACAGGTACGTAACTAAGTCGTTCCGAACGAAGGAAACTTGCGTACATAGCGATCTTAGCTCTGTGTGCCGAGAAGCGTTGTTCCTCAATTTCCTTGATGTGTTATGAAAATTTTCGGCAAATCTCGCTTACAGGCACGTAACTAAGTCGTTCCGAACGAAGGAAACTTGCGTACATAGCGATCTTAGCTCTGTGTGCCGAGAAGCGTTGTTCCTCAATTTCCTTGATGTGTTATGAAAATTTTCGGCAAATCTCGCTTACAGGCACGTAACTAAGTCGTTCCGAACGAAGGAAACTTGCGTACATAGCGATCTTAGCTCTGTGTGCCGAGAAGCGTTGTTCCTCAATTTCCTTGATGTGTTATGAAAATTTTCGGCAAATCTCGCTTACAGGCACGTAACTAAGTCGTTCCGAACGAAGGAAACTTGCGTACATAGCGATCTTAGCTCTGTGTGCCGAGAAGCGTTGTTCCTCAATTTCCTTGATGTGTTATGAAAATTTTCGGCAAATCTCGCTTACAGGCACGTAACTAAGTCGTTCCGAACGAAGGAAACTTGCGTACATAGCGATCTTAGCTCTGTGTGCCGAGAAGCGTTGTTCCTCAATTTCCTTGATGTGTTATGAAAATTTTCGGCAAATCTCGCTTACAGGCACGTAACTAAGTCGTTCCGAACGAAGGAAACTTGCGTACATAGCGATCTTAGCTCTGTGTGCCGAGAAGCGTTGTTCCTCAATTTCCTTGATGTGTTATGAAAATTTTCGGCAAATCTCGCTTACAGGCACGTAACTAAGTCGTTCCGAACGAAGGAAACTTGCGTACATAGCGATCTTAGCTCTGTGTGCCGAGAAGCGTTGTTCCTCAATTTCCTTGATGTGTTATGAAAATTTTCGGCAAATCTCGCTTACAGGCACGTAACTAAGTCGTTCCGAACGAAGGAAACTTGCGTACATAGCGATCTTAGCTCTGTGTGCCGAGAAGCGTTGTTCCTCAATTTCCTTGATGTGTTATGAAAACTTTCGGTATATCTCACTTACAGGTACGTAACTAAGTCGTTCCGAACGAAGGAAACTTGCGTACATAGCGATCTTAGCTCTGTGTGCCGAGAAGCGTTGTTCCTCAATTTCCTTGATGTGTTATGAAAATTTTCGGCAAATCTCGCTTACAGGCACGTAACTAAGTCGTTCCGAACGAAGGAAACTTGCGTACATAGCGATCTTAGCTCTGTGTGCCGAGAAGCGTTGTTCCTCAATTTCCTTGATGTGTTATGAAAATTTCGGTAATCTCCTTACAGGACGTAACTAAGTCGTTCCGAACGAAGGAAACTTGCGTACATAGCGATCTTAGCTCTGTGTGCCGAGAAGCGTTGTTCCTCAATTTCCTTGATGTGTTATGAAAACTTTCGGTATATCTCACTTACAGGTACGTAACTAAGTCGTTCCGAACGAAGGAAACTTGCGTACATAGCGATCTTAGCTCTGTGTGCCGAGAAGCGTTGTTCCTCAATTTCCTTGATGTGTTATGAAAATTTTCGGCAAATCTCGCTTACAGGCACGTAACTAAGTCGTTCCGAACGAAGGAAACTTGCGTACATAGCGATCTTAGCTCTGTGTGCCGAGAAGCGTTGTTCCTCAATTTCCTTGATGTGTTATGAAAATTTTCGGCAAATCTCGCTTACAGGCACGTAACTAAGTCGTTCCGAACGAAGGAAACTTGCGTACATAGCGATCTTAGCTCTGTGTGCCGAGAAGCGTTGTTCCTCAATTTCCTTGATGTGTTATGAAAATTTCGGTAATCTCACTTACAGGTACGTAACTAAGTCGTTCCGAACGAAGGAAACTTGCGTACATAGCGATCTTAGCTCTGTGTGCCGAGAAGCGTTGTTCCTCAATTTCCTTGATGTGTTATGAAAATTTTCGGCAAATCTCGCTTACAGGCACGTAACTAAGTCGTTCCGAACGAAGGAAACTTGCGTACATAGCGATCTTAGCTCTGTGTGCCGAGAAGCGTTGTTCCTCAATTTCCTTGATGTGTTATGAAAATTTCGGTATATCTCGCTTACAGGCACGTAACTAAGTCGTTCCGAACGAAGGAAACTTGCGTACATAGCGATCTTAGCTCTGTGTGCCGAGAAGCGTTGTTCCTCAATTTCCTTGATGTGTTATGAAAATTTTCGGCAAATCTCGCTTACAGGCACGTAACTAAGTCGTTCCGAACGAAGGAAACTTGCGTACATAGCGATCTTAGCTCTGTGTGCCGAGAAGCGTTGTTCCTCAATTTCCTTGATGTGTTATGAAAATTTTCGGCAAATCTCGCTTACAGGCACGTAACTAAGTCGTTCCGAACGAAGGAAACTTGCGTACATAGCGATCTTAGCTCTGTGTGCCGAGAAGCGTTGTTCCTCAATTTCCTTGATGTGTTATGAAAATTTTCGGCAAATCTCGCTTACAGGCACGTAACTAAGTCGTTCCGAACGAAGGAAACTTGCGTACATAGCGATCTTAGCTCTGTGTGCCGAGAAGCGTTGTTCCTCAATTTCCTTGATGTGTTATGAAAATTTCGGCAAATCTCGCTTACAGGTACGTAACTAAGTCGTTCCGAACGAAGGAAACTTGCGTACATAGCGATCTTAGCTCTGTGTGCCGAGAAGCGTTGTTCCTCAATTTCCTTGATGTGTTATGAAAATTTTCGGCAAATCTCGCTTACAGGCACGTAACTAAGTCGTTCCGAACGAAGGAAACTTGCGTACATAGCGATCTTAGCTCTGTGTGCCGAGAAGCGTTGTTCCTCAATTTCCTTGATGTGTTATGAAAATTTTCGGCAAATCTCGCTTACAGGCACGTAACTAAGTCGTTCCGAACGAAGGAAACTTGCGTACATAGCGATCTTAGCTCTGTGTGCCGAGAAGCGTTGTTCCTCAATTTCCTTGATGTGTTATGAAAACTTTCGGTATATCTCACTTACAGGTACGTAACTAAGTCGTTCCGAACGAAGGAAACTTGCGTACATAGCGATCTTAGCTCTGTGTGCCGAGAAGCGTTGTTCCTCAATTTCCTTGATGTGTTATGAAAATTTTCGGCAAATCTCGCTTACAGGCACGTAACTAAGTCGTTCCGAACGAAGGAAACTTGCGTACATAGCGATCTTAGCTCTGTGTGCCGAGAAGCGTTGTTCCTCAATTTCCTTGATGTGTTATGAAAATTTTCGGCAAATCTCGCTTACAGGCACGTAACTAAGTCGTTCCGAACGAAGGAAACTTGCGTACATAGCGATCTTAGCTCTGTGTGCCGAGAAGCGTTGTTCCTCAATTTCCTTGATGTGTTATGAAAATTTTCGGCAAATCTCGCTTACAGGCACGTAACTAAGTCGTTCCGAACGAAGGAAACTTGCGTACATAGCGATCTTAGCTCTGTGTGCCGAGAAGCGTTGTTCCTCAATTTCCTTGATGTGTTATGAAAATTTTCGGCAAATCTCGCTTACAGGCACGTAACTAAGTCGTTCCGAACGAAGGAAACTTGCGTACATAGCGATCTTAGCTCTGTGTGCCGAGAAGCGTTGTTCCTCAATTTCCTTGATGTGTTATGAAAATTTTCGGCAAATCTCGCTTACAGGCACGTAACTAAGTCGTTCCGAACGAAGGAAACTTGCGTACATAGCGATCTTAGCTCTGTGTGCCGAGAAGCGTTGTTCCTCAATTTCCTTGATGTGTTATGAAAATTTTCGGCAAATCTCGCTTACAGGCACGTAACTAAGTCGTTCCGAACGAAGGAAACTTGCGTACATAGCGATCTTAGCTCTGTGTGCCGAGAAGCGTTGTTCCTCAATTTCCTTGATGTGTTATGAAAATTTTCGGCAAATCTCGCTTACAGGCACGTAACTAAGTCGTTCCGAACGAAGGAAACTTGCGTACATAGCGATCTTAGCTCTGTGTGCCGAGAAGCGTTGTTCCTCAATTTCCTTGATGTGTTATGAAAATTTTCGGCAAATCTCGCTTACAGGCACGTAACTAAGTCGTTCCGAACGAAGGAAACTTGCGTACATAGCGATCTTAGCTCTGTGTGCCGAGAAGCGTTGTTCCTCAATTTCCTTGATGTGTTATGAAAATTTCGGCAAATCTCGCTTACAGGCACGTAACTAAGTCGTTCCGAACGAAGGAAACTTGCGTACATAGCGATCTTAGCTCTGTGTGCCGAGAAGCGTTGTTCCTCAATTTCCTTGATGTGTTATGAAAATTTTCGGCAAATCTCGCTTACAGGCACGTAACTAAGTCGTTCCGAACGAAGGAAACTTGCGTACATAGCGATCTTAGCTCTGTGTGCCGAGAAGCGTTGTTCCTCAATTTCCTTGATGTGTTATGAAAACTTTCGGTAATCTCACTTACAGGTACGTAACTAAGTCGTTCCGAACGAAGGAAACTTGCGTACATAGCGATCTTAGCTCTGTGTGCCGAGAAGCGTTGTTCCTCAATTTCCTTGATGTGTTATGAAAATTTTCGGCAAATCTCGCTTACAGGCACGTAACTAAGTCGTTCCGAACGAAGGAAACTTGCGTACATAGCGATCTTAGCTCTGTGTGCCGAGAAGCGTTGTTCCTCAATTTCCTTGATGTGTTATGAAAATTTCGGTAATCTCACTTACAGGTACGTAACTAAGTCGTTCCGAACGAAGGAAACTTGCGTACATAGCGATCTTAGCTCTGTGTGCCGAGAAGCGTTGTTCCTCAATTTCCTTGATGTGTTATGAAAATTTTCGGCAAATCTCGCTTACAGGCACGTAACTAAGTCGTTCCGAACGAAGGAAACTTGCGTACATAGCGATCTTAGCTCTGTGTGCCGAGAAGCGTTGTTCCTCAATTTCCTTGATGTGTTATGAAAATTTTCGGCAAATCTCGCTTACAGGCACGTAACTAAGTCGTTCCGAACGAAGGAAACTTGCGTACATAGCGATCTTAGCTCTGTGTGCCGAGAAGCGTTGTTCCTCAATTTCCTTGATGTGTTATGAAAACTTTCGGTATATCTCACTTACAGGTACGTAACTAAGTCGTTCCGAACGAAGGAAACTTGCGTACATAGCGATCTTAGCTCTGTGTGCCGAGAAGCGTTGTTCCTCAATTTCCTTGATGTGTTATGAAAATTTTCGGCAAATCTCGCTTACAGGCACGTAACTAAGTCGTTCCGAACGAAGGAAACTTGCGTACATAGCGATCTTAGCTCTGTGTGCCGAGAAGCGTTGTTCCTCAATTTCCTTGATGTGTTATGAAAACTTTCGGTATATCTCACTTACAGGTACGTAACTAAGTCGTTCCGAACGAAGGAAACTTGCGTACATAGCGATCTTAGCTCTGTGTGCCGAGAAGCGTTGTTCCTCAATTTCCTTGATGTGTTATGAAAATTTTCGGCAAATCTCGCTTACAGGCACGTAACTAAGTCGTTCCGAACGAAGGAAACTTGCGTACATAGCGATCTTAGCTCTGTGTGCCGAGAAGCGTTGTTCCTCAATTTCCTTGATGTGTTATGAAAATTTTCGGCAAATCTCACTTACAGGTACGTAACTAAGTCGTTCCGAACGAAGGAAACTTGCGTACATAGCGATCTTAGCTCTGTGTGCCGAGAAGCGTTGTTCCTCAATTTCCTTGATGTGTTATGAAAATTTTCGGCAAATCTCGCTTACAGGCACGTAACTAAGTCGTTCCGAACGAAGGAAACTTGCGTACATAGCGATCTTAGCTCTGTGTGCCGAGAAGCGTTGTTCCTCAATTTCCTTGATGTGTTATGAAAATTTCGGATATCTCACTTACAGGTACGTAACTAAGTCGTTCCGAACGAAGGAAACTTGCGTACATAGCGATCTTAGCTCTGTGTGCCGAGAAGCGTTGTTCCTCAATTTCCTTGATGTGTTATGAAAATTTCGGCAATCTCGCTTACAGGCACGTAACTAAGTCGTTCCGAACGAAGGAAACTTGCGTACATAGCGATCTTAGCTCTGTGTGCCGAGAAGCGTTGTTCCTCAATTTCCTTGATGTGTTATGAAAATTTTCGGCAAATCTCGCTTACAGGCACGTAACTAAGTCGTTCCGAACGAAGGAAACTTGCGTACATAGCGATCTTAGCTCTGTGTGCCGAGAAGCGTTGTTCCTCAATTTCCTTGATGTGTTATGAAAATTTCGGCATATCTCGCTTACAGGACGTAACTAAGTCGTTCCGAACGAAGGAAACTTGCGTACATAGCGATCTTAGCTCTGTGTGCCGAGAAGCGTTGTTCCTCAATTTCCTTGATGTGTTATGAAAATTTTCGGCAAATCTCGCTTACAGGCACGTAACTAAGTCGTTCCGAACGAAGGAAACTTGCGTACATAGCGATCTTAGCTCTGTGTGCCGAGAAGCGTTGTTCCTCAATTTCCTTGATGTGTTATGAAAACTTTCGGTATATCTCACTTACAGGTACGTAACTAAGTCGTTCCGAACGAAGGAAACTTGCGTACATAGCGATCTTAGCTCTGTGTGCCGAGAAGCGTTGTTCCTCATTTCCTTGATGTGTTATGAAAATTTTCGGCAAATCTCGCTTACAGGCACGTAACTAAGTCGTTCCGAACGAAGGAAACTTGCGTACATAGCGATCTTAGCTCTGTGTGCCGAGAAGCGTTGTTCCTCAATTTCCTTGATGTGTTATGAAAATTTTCGGCAAATCTCGCTTACAGGCACGTAACTAAGTCGTTCCGAACGAAGGAAACTTGCGTACATAGCGATCTTAGCTCTGTGTGCCGAGAAGCGTTGTTCCTCAATTTCCTTGATGTGTTATGAAATTTTCGGCAAATCTCGCTTACAGGCACGTAACTAAGTCGTTCCGAACGAAGGAAACTTGCGTACATAGCGATCTTAGCTCTGTGTGCCGAGAAGCGTTGTTCCTCAATTTCCTTGATGTGTTATGAAAATTTTCGGCAAATCTCGCTTACAGGCACGTAACTAAGTCGTTCCGAACGAAGGAAACTTGCGTACATAGCGATCTTAGCTCTGTGTGCCGAGAAGCGTTGTTCCTCAATTTCCTTGATGTGTTATGAAAATTTTCGGCAAATCTCGCTTACAGGCACGTAACTAAGTCGTTCCGAACGAAGGAAACTTGCGTACATAGCGATCTTAGCTCTGTGTGCCGAGAAGCGTTGTTCCTCAATTTCCTTGATGTGTTATGAAAACTTTCGGTATATCTCACTTACAGGTACGTAACTAAGTCGTTCCGAACGAAGGAAACTTGCGTACATAGCGATCTTAGCTCTGTGTGCCGAGAAGCGTTGTTCCTCAATTTCCTTGATGTGTTATGAAATTTTCGGCAAATCTCGCTTACAGGCACGTAACTAAGTCGTTCCGAACGAAGGAAACTTGCGTACATAGCGATCTTAGCTCTGTGTGCCGAGAAGCGTTGTTCCTCAATTTCCTTGATGTGTTATGAAAACTTTCGGCATATCTCACTTACAGGACGTAACTAAGTCGTTCCGAACGAAGGAAACTTGCGTACATAGCGATCTTAGCTCTGTGTGCCGAGAAGCGTTGTTCCTCAATTTCCTTGATGTGTTATGAAAATTTCGGAAATCTCGCTTACAGGACGTAACTAAGTCGTTCCGAACGAAGGAAACTTGCGTACATAGCGATCTTAGCTCTGTGTGCCGAGAAGCGTTGTTCCTCAATTTCCTTGATGTGTTATGAAAACTTTCGGTATATCTCACTTACAGGTACGTAACTAAGTCGTTCCGAACGAAGGAAACTTGCGTACATAGCGATCTTAGCTCTGTGTGCCGAGAAGCGTTGTTCCTCAATTTCCTTGATGTGTTATGAAAATTTCGGCAAATCTCGCTTACAGGCACGTAACTAAGTCGTTCCGAACGAAGGAAACTTGCGTACATAGCGATCTTAGCTCTGTGTGCCGAGAAGCGTTGTTCCTCAATTTCCTTGATGTGTTATGAAAACTTTCGGTATATCTCACTTACAGGTACGTAACTAAGTCGTTCCGAACGAAGGAAACTTGCGTACATAGCGATCTTAGCTCTGTGTGCCGAGAAGCGTTGTTCCTCAATTTCCTTGATGTGTTATGAAAATTTTCGGCAAATCTCGCTTACAGGCACGTAACTAAGTCGTTCCGAACGAAGGAAACTTGCGTACATAGCGATCTTAGCTCTGTGTGCCGAGAAGCGTTGTTCCTCAATTTCCTTGATGTGTTATGAAAACTTTCGGTATATCTCACTTACAGGTACGTAACTAAGTCGTTCCGAACGAAGGAAACTTGCGTACATAGCGATCTTAGCTCTGTGTGCCGAGAAGCGTTGTTCCTCAATTTCCTTGATGTGTTATGAAAATTTCGGCAAATCTCGCTTACAGGCACGTAACTAAGTCGTTCCGAACGAAGGAAACTTGCGTACATAGCGATCTTAGCTCTGTGTGCCGAGAAGCGTTGTTCCTCAATTTCCTTGATGTGTTATGAAAATTTTCGGAAATCTCGCTTACAGGCACGTAACTAAGTCGTTCCGAACGAAGGAAACTTGCGTACATAGCGATCTTAGCTCTGTGTGCCGAGAAGCGTTGTTCCTCAATTTCCTTGATGTGTTATGAAAATTTTCGGCAAATCTCGCTTACAGGCACGTAACTAAGTCGTTCCGAACGAAGGAAACTTGCGTACATAGCGATCTTAGCTCTGTGTGCCGAGAAGCGTTGTTCCTCAATTTCCTTGATGTGTTATGAAAATTTCGGCAAATCTCGCTTACAGGCACGTAACTAAGTCGTTCCGAACGAAGGAAACTTGCGTACATAGCGATCTTAGCTCTGTGTGCCGAGAAGCGTTGTTCCTCAATTTCCTTGATGTGTTATGAAAACTTTCGGTATAATCTCACTTACAGGTACGTAACTAAGTCGTTCCGAACGAAGGAAACTTGCGTACATAGCGATCTTAGCTCTGTGTGCCGAGAAGCGTTGTTCCTCAATTTCCTTGATATGTTAAAAATTTTCGGCAAATCGCTT